>APFE030086285.1:47421-123136 GCA_000404065.3 Pinus taeda
GTTTGCTATAGATTTATAGAAAGTGAAGAAAAAGGGTATTTTGTCCTCTTTCTATTCCCATAACAAATGGATAGAAATTTAGTCCATTTTGGGACTCTAAGAAAACAAACTATCAATGCCAAATATACTAAAGTTGTCTCAATAATTCAATAAGAAACAATCTATCAACGGAAAAATGTCTTCTCTTTTAGTCATCCAAAGAAACACTAGTGTTTTATCTTTTGCAGAGCTGAACATGCAACCCACCAAAGCTCGTCTTACATAAATGTTAAGTTGTCACTGAGGGTCCTCTAAATTTTAACACGTTGTGAAGACGACTGCCATTGTTATCTCCCCCACAACGTTCCAAAAATATCTTTGATTTTTGTGGGCTGTTATATATAGTTGAGCCAGGTGTAAGCCATTTTCCATTATGATACCCCAAAGGGCGCCTTCGAAAAATGAGGTGAAACGTATGGGCCATAACGATATCCCAAAGGATAGGCTTGGAAAATGGGAGGGAATGGAGAGAAAATGATATTTCTCTTTGGCTGGTGCAGTTGGGATGTTAATGAGTTTATCGAGACGTATATTAGTTGGTTTTTTTGGGTTTATTTTTTATTATATTTAAAATTTTAAGTTTATGATGAAAGATTAAGAGTGGGAGCCTTTTTCTTTCCATGGAAAAAATCAAAATTTCTGTTCAGTCAATAAAATGTTACAATTGTAGATGAATTTAAGCATTAAAAATATTGTATGTCCATAAGAAACATATATTAATCCAAATATGATTTGATCATAATATTGAAAATTACTCAAAACTATAAGCTAAAAAGAGCTATATACAGATCTCGGGTCTCCTTTTTAGTGAAGAAAATGACCCATAAATACATAATATTTTTTTTTGTAATTTACAAAATTTGATAACTAGAGACCATCAAAACAAGTTTATGACAACTAAAAAAACAAGAACACCAAAAAGTAAATGAGAGAACACATCATAAAATTTTCTTGAGTGTTTATTTAGATCAAGATTTAAATGGTTGTTGATCTGAAACATGGATCATATCTTCTTCAACATTAGTTATTCTCCAAAAGCCCATATCTTGTTGCAGACCCTCCTTAAAAAGGAGTTCTGCTTGTTGTTTTAAAAGTAAAATTTCTTCTAGTAATGGAATCAAAATACAATTTTGACATCTTTGATCTTTTTTAAACCATTTTATAACATTCAGTGAGTCTCATAATATTTGAACCAATCCCATCCTTATATGAATAAGGGAGCATAGTAAATTTTTTAGTGATTGATGTTTAGAAAAATTGTTTGATCCTGGGCCAAAGCCCATCGAACCTTTCAGAATTTTTTGGTTGTTAACATGTATGACAATACCTAAGCCACATTTCTCTTGAAGATTGGATGCACCATCAAATAAATCCCATATAATTTCAGCCATGGTCTATTCTTCTCTAATGTTCCTAGTTTTCTTGACTAGTTTTGATGGGGGAATTAAAGCATATATAGAGGCACATTCAACAATAATTGGTGAATGTAAAGGGGAGAAATCCTGGAAAATACTTTGATTTCGAGCTAGAAAAATGCCCCCATGAGATGATGAAAAGGTTTGTTTCTCATGTTTTCATCCAGGGCAACATTCCACCATCTTTTCTAGGCGTCCCTTAAATCTGCCCCATTCCATATTTGAGAATTCCCCAAAAGTCTCAAAGTTTCTTCCCAGTCATAATGCTAAATGGACAAATTACAAAGAGGTGTTAGATTGTTTCTTCCTTTATTTTGTAGAGAGTACACCATTGGAAAGAAATAATCTATTTTTAGGGCAATGCATTTTTCCATTCAATATTAAATCATAGGTTCAAATGTTATGGACATGTGTTGAGGAAGGGAAATGTTATGGAGAGGTATTGAGGGAGGGAATTATATTTGTTAGACTATCCTATCTCATTTCTCCATTCAACATCATTGTTATGCCTAAACTAACCTATCCCTAGATATTAAAACTGTTATGCCTAAACTAACTGTTAAGTGTTCATAGTTTTAGTCGTCGGGCAAATGATTTGTTCTAAACATCTATAAATTTATTACCATTTGGTTTTCAAATTATTAGTAAAGATAACTATCATTAACTATTATTGGTGAAGGAAAGCTAACTCATTAGTATTATTTAGGGAGAAACCATCTAATTGATAATCCTTTAAAAATACACACTTTCAGTTACATATACTTGGAGATCTTAGAGCATTAATCTATTTTTCCTTATTTTGGAAAAAAAATCTTAGTTAAATAAATAAGTGTGTTGTCGGCCTGTGTGTGTGTGTTAAAGGAAAAAATTCAAATTTATAACGTTTTTTCCTAAAAATATATATTTTGTTATGCAATTTTTAAAATATATTTATCCATTTTACATTATTATAATAATATCTGGAAAGAAATGATAAATCTGATAAGAAAATGATAAATTGGAGGGAAGAAGGTTTATTATATAATTTTAGAAATAGTTTACCATATTATTTAGAGAAATTGGAAATTAGGCTTCGGTCGATTCCAACCACTATCACTATAATATCTAGGTGCCTAAAAAAGAATAAAAAAGATTGGACCTTAAACCTCCTCACATATAGAACCTTATTTTCATAGTCAACCCCAATTAATATACCCCATAAATTTTAAATTTTATAATTTTATTAAATGTTTTTAAATTTTTGTATAATTGTTGTTGTTAGTTGATGAATTAATTGATTAAGTTCTTATAACATTATTAATAATTCATTTATTATATTATATTTATTATTTTCTTATTAAATTTTTATTAATAGTTATTTAGAATAAATTAATTTTTTTTCTATTTTTCCACTTTACATCATATCTTTTTATAATCAAGAATTTCATTAAAAACTTTTAATTGATTACATAATATGAGAAATTATATTAACATAATATGATTATTATCAGTTAGTTTTAATTTATAAGAATTATGAAAAAAAAAAATTGTTATAATCACGAAATTTGGAAATGATATTTTTAAAAATTTGTTTGATTATTATAAATTAATGAATTATAATGTTATTGTACAAATTAGTTTTAAAACGTTTTTTATTATCTAGTTTATTTGTGTCAAAGATTAAAAAAATAATATGTGTCAATTTATTGTTTCATTATAAAGCTTAAAGAAATGTATTCTTACTTGGGTATGGGTGGGTATGGGTTGTGATCGATTTTTTAAATTTAATTTTCATTTACTTCAAATTTTATCTTTACACTTAATTATGGTAGTGCTTTCCGTTATCTCCCATAAAATCAAGTATGAACTACATCTCTAGTCCAACTTTTTTTTAGTCTTTAATGATTTTTACTCATATTTTACATTAGTCATGAAAATCCTTTCCTTATCTATGTTAATTATCTTTTACTTGTATTATTCATATTTGATCATAACCTTGATGCTAATGGATAAAAGGCTAGTTTAAAAAAGGAGGATGAAATGAATTTATATCAATTGTACTAAAAGGAAGGTTGCACTATACAAACTTATAAAGACGAAATATTTAATATATTGCTACATTATTATGCTGAATTCTATAATCCAATTTCGATGATATGTACAAAGTAACATAATAATAATAAACTAAAATAAGATAACCTGATCTACTTAATGCAAAGCTCAAGTTAATAAAATAATAAACCAAAGCTCAACCATAATAATAAAATATAATCATGTTAATTACTTTAATAGAGCCGAGTTGCATTAGTACAAGTTACTAAATATTATATATTTAATATAATGTAACATTAACCAGATGAATTCTATATTCCAATGTCAATGAGATGTATGAAATATTGTAATACTAATAAACTGAAAAATATAAAAACTTAAACTACTCAAAGAAAAATTGAAAAATTACAAACCATAGTAATAAAACATAATATTATTGCAAAATAAACTAGAATATGAAAGGAAAATGTTTAAGGTTCAAAGGCTCGAGATCCTATGTGAAATTAGGGTTTCACCCTAGCAAATGCACAACTCTAAGTAAGTTTTCATGTCTTATGTAGCTAAATTCCCAATCTCCCTAGTAGTTTCTTTTCCCATGTCTTAGTTTTAAATGATTCAACCCCATCCACAACCCTTGACACCAGGTCTCACATTCAGACAGTTAAGGATAGTCTTTCTTCCTTAAATTTGACGGGAAATTAATCATTTATAGGTAATTCTTCTTAAGGCCATTCAAAGATTAAAAATTAAACCTCCACTGATTCATTCCTCATGGATAATTAATATATTGAGAGAATACATGTCTACCTACAAAATTCTCTCATTTTTCATCTTAATGAGTTTCCACCTTGTCCGTTTGAGCGTCACCAATGTACTAATTTAACTTGGAAACCTTTGATTTATGGGTAAGAATTTATCCAACCTTGTATAAAGGGTTTATTCATCATGAAATTTTATTTTATTTGGGATGTAAATCTCATTTTGAACTTTCTTCCTTGCTTTTGAGAATATCAAACATAGATGAGACCTCAACTTCTTACATTTGACTCTTCTTTAAATACTCTTTCAATTATTGTAGGATGGGTTTGGCTCCTCAATCTTCCCCTATAATTCTAGTCTAGCAGATCCCTAAGTGAATTCAAGAATGACATTGGAAAATTTCATTTTTTTTGTAAAGATAGAAAGAAAGAATATCAATACCTACATATAAATATATGTGGAAATAGACTTTAGTCACAATTCATTTAGAAAAAATTTAACTAAAAGATAATGATTATATTTAGAAACAAAAAAAATACCATAAACATATTATTTTCCAGTGTAAAACGTATTTTAAATAAGGAATAAAATGTCTCATAGTCCTACACTTCCAATATGTATTTCAAAATGCATTTCTACGTATAATAATAAAATAATATACTAAAATAGTCCTACACATCCAATATGTATTTCAAAATGATTTCTACATATAATAATACAATAATATACTAAAATAATAAACATGGAAAATTATAATCACAAGACATCATTCCTAATAGTGTTTACATAGAAAAATTATGGAAAATTTTCTAATATTCATCCAAAATATTTGAAGTTATATCCACTAAACAAATTCCACACTTCCACACTTTAGTGCACATGACATTTTTTCAATTTACGCAGATTTTCCTTCTAGAAAGGGATTTCTTCTTGCATCTGTATGCGTAAGAATTTCCTGTTTACATTGATTTGATGTACTTTTCATCAAAAATGTAATGTAATAATGTAAGCGATACAATAGTTAAAATAATATTTAAATTATTTAATAATGAAAATTTTATTATAGTCCAACTCTTATTTCTATCCATAGCTTTGGATAGGAATCTTATTTCATGTTTAATTAATGTTCCATTAACATATGGATACTAATATTTCCACATTATGGATACTAATCTTTCTACATAATTAATTAATATTGTAATTTTTTTCTTGTTTTTGTGCTTTTTCGAAAAGAAAAGAAAAAAAACGTAATTTCCATTAATATGAAAATGAAAATTATATGTAGTGTCTCAAAAATTCATATCTTCCCATCCACTTCCTTTAGGCAAAAAGATAATGTCAGAACATAAAATTACATCTACATATCTATCCTAATCTATGACAACCATAGTTTCATGCAAACTGTTACATTCATAACAAAAAACAATAACATTGTTGATGCCAATCCTGAAAAGAAAAAGTAAGTTATGTTTTCCCTCACTCTACTGGTCCCAACAATTGCTCCATAAATAGTTGTGGTAGTAATCATATTTTTAGCCATCCTTCTGCTCTAGTATCTACTATGATCCCCAATCCTGCAACACACCTTCTTTGGATAGCCTGTCGACACCCATATTCGATTCCCTGTAAATGTGATGGGAAGTGATTAATTCATAATTCCTTTCAATAGGAAAAAGATGACAGAAGAGAACAGAGTGTGTGCAGACGACAACGAGATACTTCATTAAACTAGTTGACCACTACAGGGTCACCAATTATCTGAAGCTGCCGACCATTTTTCTTAATGCAAAAAATTAAAAGCAATTTTAAGCTCTTCAACTCAACATAATTGTTTTTCTCTGGACCTAACCCTACTTTAAGATCAAAGAAATGTTAATCATTTAAATGCAGAATGCGCCCCCACATCTACCATCATGCGAAGAGCCATCGAAATAAACCCATGGGTGGCTGTGATATATTTTCTCTTATGTAATGAGATGATATTTTTGTGATAATAGGCTCATTTGGAATAATATCATAAATAATGAGAATATGTGCAATAATCAAGTCCTTTTGTGTACCAGCTTCCAAAAAAAATATTTTGGTTCCTGTGCAACCAAGTTCCCCAACATATCATAAGAGGAATATTTATGAGTTTTGTTGGGGAAACTACGTTCCACTAGCGTTGCTAAGCCTCCTTGATGTATTCCCTTTCCAGCGCCATTGTAAAAATAGCTTGCTACATACCTCATTTCATATATCTAATGACCATTAGACATAAGACGAAAATGTTGTCTATAGATTCTTCCACTTCTCTACATAACGGGCACCAACTGGGCCCAACAAATTTTTGTTTCTTCAAATTTTCTTTTGAAGGAATCTTGTTTTTTAAGAGGCACCAGAAAAAGCGCCTAGTTTTTTTCAGGCATTTTAATCACCATAATGGTTTCCACCACCAAGATAACTTCTCAGGACCTTTGTTTGCAATAATATATTGATAACCCTCCTTCGGTCTGTAAGGATTAGAGTTTGAATGGATCCATCGAAGCTCGTATGGATAGCCTGAAATTCTCACATGAGAAATTTTTAAGGCGTCTATATAGTTTATCTAATGACGGTGCCATTCACCCAGAATGCTCAAAGCTTAGGGTCTACCCGAACCCTGAGCCCAAATGGTTGCGGCTTCTAGATTTGTCACCTGATTTAGGGTTTGTTTTCCACTACGAATGAGGAAATCGATCAACTCTATGGGTAATTGATACCCATTCCCACAACAAATCCAAGGATCCTGATCGAACCTCACTCTAAACCCTGTTCCATCCTTCTAGGCTAATCCTTCCTCAATCATAGGAAAGGATTCCAAAATAGCTTTGCATACTGTAGAAATATTCCTCTGAATCTTATATAGGACTCTAATCCTTTCTTCCAAAGATATAGGAAAAATATACTTTTTATAAAATATACTTTTTATATATAATCTCGGTTCATAAACTCGAGGTAGATATTAATCTCCATCCAAATTACACTGCTAATGATTTGAATAAACAATGAAGGTTTTTAAGCCCCCATCGTCCCTAATTTTTTGGAATAGTTATCAATTCCCACTTTACCCAATGGAGGGAATGTCCATCTTATGCTCCTTGCCACAAAAGAATCCCTACAAAACTTGTAGATTTTGTTTAGAATTCCTTAACCAGTGTTGTAATGTTCCATTTAACTTTGTACATTATTGTATACACTTTTGTATACTCTAGTTTTTTTATATTCACTCTTCAAAGAATTTATTATCATAATTTTGCATAGAAATTTCGTTTTTTTTTATATATAAATTATTTATAGTTGTATAGTTATTAATTCATTATTTATTATCATTAGTTTTTAAACACAGATAAGGAAAAAAAATTATTAAGTTTATGATTAGCTACAATAAAGTACACAGGAAATTTAGATTTTGTTGAAGATGACTAAAGATTCTTCTTCGTAGAATTATCTCAAAATGATTTGACAAAATTTTTCTACACTCCTTTCAAAGTACAAAAATTTAAACTTCTTCTACTATAGAGTTGACAAAATTGACCATTTACCAAAATAAATTTACATGGATCTATCATTTCTTAATAGGAGGGATCAATCGGCATTTGGTCTATAGGCTGTTAGTTTCACTGCTTGCTATACTTCTTAAGTCTTCATTATTCCTGTGAGCTCGGAGGTTAGCTAGTTGAAGGAACACCCCATACAGCTCATCCTCCATGCATTGAATTTTGACTTGTTGATTCTACACCATTTCTATCCGAGTGAGGATTTATTGATGAAATTCAAAGGCTTTTGTATACCAATCTAGAGGAGCGTGCATAGATAGATGTCAGTGGTGATCTATTAGAGAGATGATACCCATTCAGACTCCTTGGTTGGCTAGGCTTAGAGAAGTTTCAAACTCTTCTGTGCAAGTGAGAAAATGACCAGAATACCACTCATGGGAAAAGTAGGATGAAGGACCAACTAGAAAAATAGTGCACGATGTATTCTTCTGAACTAATTCTAATATCTTGAGTGTACTTGAACATAAATATCAAGAGTCATATGGCTAGAAAGTTGCCACTTGGTCTGCTAACACCACTAAAAGTGTTGACTTATGGAGAAGGATGAGCTCCAACTCTTTTATTTTCCACTACAGTATGTGAATTCCACTTGGAAAAAAGTCTACAAGAATAGGACCACTATGATATGCCTAAATATGAGATAAACTAGAGGGAGGATGGTTCTCGAATGAGAGAGCTTCTAGGCCTGCTTGGAACTCAATTCTTCCTTGGCGACCCCATTGACCACTATATTTGAATTCAAATGAAAAAAATTGCAACCTTATCATGAGATGAACTTGCATGAGTGACTGCATAGAATTTCAAAATTCCCATATTTCCCATATAACCATTGACATTGAAAACTGAAGGAGGTGACTAGCAATGTCGATTATGAGAAGTATTATGTTTTGTGTTAGATAATTATGCCAAGGAATTAAATTAATTTTTGAACTATCTCTACTATGACTGTACTTCATGGCTTCAAATGAGGCAATTGTCACTTTGAAGTATGTAGCAAGTGATGAGTTCCATATAGATGGATTCACACATTTATAGAGAGTAGGGATTATATGAGATATGCTTCATTCTTCATTAAGCAAGAGGAGTGGGTTCTTCCTTCTTCTCAAAGGTTGAGAAATTATCTTTCCTAACATTTGGATTTGAGCATTTTCCCTTTTTCTAATTTTTCTTGGTTATAATGGAGTAATGTTCGTAATTTTCCTTGATCATGGGATATGATTCTAGCAGAGATATCGATTGATCATGTGTTTCCCTTCTTCTAGTTGGAAAGCTATATTATCTTGTTCGTTAACTTCCTTATTCTGACTATGGTGAATCTGATGATATGAATTATATGACAATGATTCTAACTGGATGCCAGAAATTCTGTAAAGAAGGAGAGAAAGTGCATTATTCTTAGGGAGAGATCCTATGTGGAGGTGGTAAATGATTAATAGAGAGTCTCCCAGTACAAAAATAGAAGAGATGTCTTGCTCTTTGGCTATCTAAGGGCAAATAAAATTGCCATACATTTTCGTAAGGTTGTTCGTTCTTTGCCCAAGGCCACGGGAAAATTTTCTTTACGTTTCTCCTTTGGGATTTATGATAATCCCTCGCCCTCCTGTTGCCCCTTTAACTCATTATTAATCATTAGAAAGAAAGGTAGCATATGTTTTTTTTATAGTCACATATATTTTTTAGATTATGGTCCTTCAAATCATCTTTGTTTTACAGTTTTCAATCATCCTTCAATTCAATTTCTGCTTTTAGAAATTTTTCTACAAGCTTTAAAACTTTTCAACTTAACATCTACAACTAAATACATAAATGTATTCCAAATTTTATCATATTTACATTCAATCTAGTTAGAATCTATGTTTATTATATTTCAAACTTCATTTTTAATCTAAGATGGATATTTATATAATTTATTACCCATTTTGGTACCTTCTAGTTAGAAAAGTTAGAGAAAATTGATTTTAATATTAATATTATTTTGATAATTTAAGGTCATAAAATGTTTAGATCCCATTTGATGCATTAAAAATTCATTTATGAGGTCAAAATTTCACATCAATTAGAGTTTGTATGAGGAAGTTATATCTCTTTCAATTTGACTAATGTTGTTGACAACCATAGTTTTAAGTCGATTATATGTCAACTCATATTCTCATAAATGTGGAATGAGTTAGGCTTGTATTTATGCTTCTCTCAATTTTACTAATGTTGATGAACACTTTACTACTATGTCATTGACATGTCAACTCACATTACTCATAAATGTAGAATGAGTTAGGTGTGGAAACCTGGGAAGTTTATAGAGGGTCAAAATATTTAACCATGATTGAGATTTGATGTATGCAAAAATGTTATCACTAGCCCTAGATGGATATCAAAATATTCAAAATATAATTCCTTTAGGAAAGGAAGGGATTCTACTCTTTTGATCTCCTAGTTGATCAAGATAATGGAGGGATATTTTATCAAAACATAGGAAATAAAAGACATTGTAATAGCCATATAACCCACAATGTTCTTAGAAATTCCATAATGAGTTCACCTTTTAATTTACTACAAAGAAACTATCAAGGCACAATGCTCATTTTCTGAATGGATTACCCATATTTGATTTTCAAAGGTACACATTTTGTTCATTTTGTAAATCATATTGTATTTGTTTTTTCTATCTTCTATTTTAGTCTCAATTTATTTCAATATTTTTTGTGAAAATATAATAATATTAAACTTTAATATTAAATACAACAAAATAAACTAATTTTTTTTTTTAAACATATAAAATTTATTATAACAAACTACCTTAATAAATATCCATAAAAAATTACAGTTAATTAAATTTATTTAAAACCTTGATCGGGGTGTGATCGAGTTGAGGATCCCAATGGGAATCATGATTATCTTAATTAAGATGATGCCTGCAGGACAAGAGGCTGCTCACACTGACGACAAATGGTGTGGGAGGAAATATGGTGGTGGTTGCATGGGAGAAGATGAGTTGTACGATGAAGCATGCCATTAGCAAAGAATTTTGGAATTTCGGTGGAAAAAGTGGTTTTCTAGTGAAGTAAATTGGTTTTGGCTCCTCCAATTTTGTATTTAGCTAGTGGCACAATGTTGGAAACTTGCAAGCAAGAGTGCTCTGAAAGGGGACTTCATCGACATCCACACAACGACAAATATAGGGTATGTGGCCTTCTCCTTCTCCTCCTATAGTCAAGCGAATATGGAGATAGTTTGTATGATTTTTGTTTGTAGAATTCAATGAAACCGTTAGTGTGGGAAGACGATTCTCCTACTTTTCTGGAATTCTAAGGGGCATTCTTTCTTTTTAGTATTTAGTATGGCAACATCAGTCTCGATTATTTATGGAACTATCCCTCAGAGAATGGGAACTATATCTCTAGGTTTGGGGGGTTATGCATGTCGTTGTGGTTTTTCGTTGTGGTTTTGACCTAATTTTGAAGGTTCTCTTCTATGGGATGTGGGGTTATGTCAACTATTTCTATTATAACCTGGCCTCAAACAACACCTTTGTTTGCAATGGTTAGAGTGAAGAAGATTATGCTAGTTAAGAATCGATGTGTGAGAGAAGCATGGTTGTCTCATATTATATGCTATATTTGGAACACTAATGTTTCCTCGCTCTTGTGCATGATCTTGCCCCTTGTCACAGAGGCAATTTTTGGAAGTGGCAACCTTCTCCCTTCATGGTGGATGGTTGTCTAGATGGGGTTGGGACACATAAACATTATAGTCTCATAGGTGCATGTTCTCAGGATTCTACGAGCAAAAATTGTCAAAGAGGAAGCAATGGTAGAGGGACGCAGGAAAAAATGGAAGAGATGTTCACAGGAGAAGAAAGGTGAATCATCATCCCAACAGCTGGAAAGAGTAGGCCATTAATCTCAGGCCCATCATAACAAGTATGTTGCACATGCATATGTGAGGGAGATACTGAAGCAAGTTAGAAAGATTATCGCAGGGTGAGAGGTGGATCTCACCCACCAAGCTGACAAAACAGAACAAGAAGTTGACTGCCAATTTCTGGTACACAACCTTAGAAATTCTTGAGGCTGAGTCTCCCAATATAAATAGACCATCCACCTCTACTAGATGATGAAAAATATGGTGGCTAAAGCCATAATGCATACTTCTAAATACATGTACATCGATCCTAACTTATATGATATCCAAAAATACTTTCAGTTGGTGTAGTTTCAAGTTCAGCAACATAATTTTTGCCTAAGAAGAATTAAGAAACACCTTTGGTGCCCACAGTACTCGGAAATGTTAGGGTCTACTATAGAATAGCCTACGCCTATTGAGTCCTCTGAGGACTAGTTATGTTGTTGGTTATGTCTGTTTTCAGTTCAATTTTTGTTTAAATTTTGATGATGGTCATAGCGATAGGGAGCTTTAGAGTTAGGAGGAAGAACTTATTATGATATTTAGAAAGAAAGTCTTATCTGGCTAAATTTTATAGGCTTAAAACCTTTTGATTTTGGTTGGATTATAATTCCTTTCATGGCCAACAGGATTGGTTTTCCAATGGGCAAGTTGAGGCCACAGAAGTTCTATCTTGATGTAACTTGTCTTCTGATGAATGAATGAAAGATCCTACTAATCTTACAATTTTTTTAAAATATTTTGAATTTCTTTTAAAGACTTATTTAAAACTCTACCATTATCTTGACATTATACCCACAACATAGGTAATAATTCTAGGTTATATACTTCAAATTATACACTATTTTAATATATTGTCTATGCTAGCATGATTAGCCACTTCACCTTTATTAGGCCCGTGCCAAACATCCATTTAACTGTGGATAGATTTGAAGTATTTTTGAATAAGTTAGTGACATGTTCCTATAAGAGAGGAACCTCCCTTCAAGTTTCCAACATACTCTAAAAGTGTTTCATTTTATAATTCTATAACAAGTATTTCTTTAAATAATCATTATTATATTCGTAAACATCCAAAATAATAAATAAGCTTTATCAAAATTTAAGGTATTTACATACATTTTTGGGTGTTAATTGTTTATTTTGAATATGATTTTTTATTTTATTTTAAGTTTTGACTAGTACACTCATACCAACTTTCATTTATATATTATATATATATATAATATATATAATTTGCATGTAATCATTAATTTTGTTTATTAATTAAATATTCAAAATATTCGGAAAGAAAGATATATTTTTAGTATAAGTAATTAACATATAAATGTATGAGTAAAAATGATATACTATCATGATTATAAATGAGGACCTTATTATAAGTACTAGGTGAAAATGGCCTTTTTTCTCATAGGAAAAAATCCATAAATTTTAGTAAGGATAACAAAAAATACATCTCATAAACACAAAATAGTGTGTATGCAGTTTAGGCAGTCCATCATGTCCTTCAAATTTCAAAAAAGCTAGGTCCAAGAAAACATATACAAGTTCCCCATTTCATCCATGCCATGCTCATGTTGATCATCCATAAAAAACCATGATATCAGTTTAATTTGTTCGTATGTTATCAAATTATCAGTCTATCCAATCAAAATAAAATTCAACAATTTTTTTATTATATAGATATCTTTAATTCCCAGCATAAATATGAAACTATGGCTCCCAAATAGCCCCAAGAGGCATGGGAGGAGAGCGAGTAAACAAAGAAACAATAGAAATGTGGTTGAGCACCTCCAAAACCCACCAAAAGTGATTTTCCAAGGTGAGATCCACCTTTGGAAGACCATCAACAATTTGATTCAATTAGTTTTGTATGTGTTGACATGAACACCAAGTGAGGATATTTTTTAAATTCATAGAATTAAGCAAAATAGGTTGCAAAATGAAATTCTTACAAATTTGAGAGACATTCATACAAGAAATCACAATTTTTGAGTCCCCAAAAATATGAAAATGTGACACTCCAAGGTCAATGGAAAACGAAAGAAGGAAACAACATGCAAGTATTTCTGCAAAGTTTTTAGATCCAACCCCCAAAAGAATGGAAACATGAAAGGAGTGAACAAGGGATATATGAAGAATGAAATTTACCCCACTACATCCTCAAATATCCGAGGAGGCATCGTAGAAAAATCCTAAGGGCTAGATTTATCCGGGGATACTTCCACAATGACATGAGACCAACATGGTTCAATATTGTAAGGGAAATGACATATGATCACCAACACCTGAACTACAATATGGCTTGGAATGGAGATGTGGTCCTCGAAGATATCCTAATTCCGTGCAATCCAGATGCCTTAGAAAATAATTAAAGAGAGGGCCACAAGTTTGCAGGAAGTCAGGTGAGAGAACCAAAATTGCAAGGAAGTTTCCCCACTAGTAGGAGATCTCAAAGTTGATAATGTGATAATATTCCTATGTAGATTTAGAGAATGTGAATTGCATGAACATGTGGTTATTCAACCCATCTTCAAGCTAACATAGAGAAAAACTAACAAAACCAACAGTAAACTATTTCTGTAATACATCCCAAGTTGGGATCTTACCATTCAAAATGCACCAAAATATGATTGTTTCTTTGGGTGGACACTTAGTTTTACCCTACTATTACCATCAATATTTACTCACTAGAGGGTGAAGAGTAGTAGAGATATAATTATACCCTAGATTTGGAGAGTAAAAATTGCACTTGGACCCCATCTAGATAGGTTCATCCTCTTTATCTCAAAGTTTGATGTGTCCCAAATGTAGAGCATATATATAGGATTTCCATTTTCTACTAAACATTCTTGGGAATCCCAAATCATCAATGAATTTCCATCGTTGAAACCATATATATATATATATAGAAGTAGGATCTGCAATATGAGCAAGTTTGCATATCCCACGTTCCCTAAGGGATGTTAATAATTGAGTCGGAAGAAGGTGGTTTTACTAAAACCCCAACCAAGGAACAATGGCCAAAGAAACATGAGTGCTTAATATAACCCTCCACACTAACCCACTTTGAATAGTTTTGAAGGTATTCAGAAAAAATTACCAGAATATGGAGAGGTTTTGATAATGCTTCTTAGCTAACCTAACCCAATATTCCACTGAAAAAGGTGAGATAAATTTGGGGATGACACTTTGGTCCACAATATCTTTGACGATATAATTTTCCATCCACCCTTTTTCATTAGGGCGTGAGAAAAGTTAAATATGTAATTAAATCCCTAGCCTCCCAGACGTTTCTGTTTTGCAATCTTCTCCCAGCCAACCCAAGGAAGAGTGGGATCTGGACTATACCTAAACCATAAAAAATTGAAGCATGTCCTTTGAATACACCCCTACACCCCTTTTGTGATCCATGAAAATGAAACCCAATATAATGGAATAGCCTCAAGAACAAATTTAATAAGAATAAGATAACCTCCCTGGGACATCCAACGATGACTCCAAGAGTTGATCTGCTTTTCAAGCGTAGTCAATAACCAATGCTAGTCCTCTTTTTCGTATGAATTGGGCTTTATCATAAAGCCTAGATATTTGATCCCCTCATCTAGATGTGAGAAATACATTGGAAGAATGGATGAGATAGATTAGACAACATTAACGTCCAAATTAGTGATAATAATTGAATAGATTTGGTAATTTATTAACATACGAGAGGCCTTCCCAAAGAGATTTAGGACATTTTCTGGAAACCCCACCTCACCTCAGTCACCATTACAAAATATTACGATGTAATCCATAAATATAAGACAATATATTCCCAGAGAACAAGAAACCAAACATCCATGAGTAGATCTATTTATTTTTTCTCTTCCAGAAGTGGACCGAAACCTTCTGCCACAAGAAGAAAAAGAAAAGGTAATAATGGGCACCCTTTCCAAAGGCCTCTTTGTTCATGAAAGAAATGAGAAGCTGCCCCATTAACAAGCCCTTTGAAAGTGGTAGTTTGAATATAACTCATAACCCAATTAATGAACTCAAGAAAAAACCCCACATGATTTAGTAACAAGTGAAAATAGACCTAGTTGACCCTATCACATGCCTTTGATAAATTGATATTGAAAATGTCACCTTTTAAATGCATCGTCTTAAGGTTATGAAGGCTCTCTTGGGCCACCCAATGGCTTCATGGATTTTATAGCCCTTCAAGAACCCAAATTGTTCCTTTCGGATAGAGGTTGTGAGAATAGGTTTGATGTGAAGGAAATCACTTCGGAGATCACTTTGTAAATTGTATTACATAATGATATCAGCCTGAAATCAGAAAAGGAAGTGGGATTGTACATATTTGTGATTAGGACAATAAAAATGGAATTTGAAGCTGGAATATTATTTTGAAGCCTTATTTATTCCTCCACCGCATCAAACAAATATTTCCCCAAAATTTCATAAAGTCCCAGAAAAATTTTGACACCCCAACCATCCAACCTTAGGATTTTATCTTTTTGAAAACTTTGAAGGACAAATTGAGCTCTTTCTCCAATAATTTTGTCATTAGGTAAAAAATTTCATCCTCATATAGCAAATGAGGAAAGGGGATAACAATTTTAATAACCTTAGCAATAGTAGCCTCCTATTGAGCACAAAATATATTTTTAAAATGGTTGACATCCGTTGTGGCCAAAGTGGGAAAAGAGGAGACTTCATTCCCAACAGAGTCTTTCAAAGACCAGACATTGTTCAACATTTTGCATCCTTTAGCAAAATCATGAATTTTATTAGTATTTTTATCTCCACATTCAAGCCAGACAATCCTACTCTTTAGACTCTAGTCAACTTCTCTGTGATCCAAGATGACTTTCCTCTTTGTTTTTAATAAAAAAAGGAGTTCCCTAGACTCATTAGAGGAAAATACCTTGTCTTAAGAAGAGACAATGGTCTTGATTTGTTGTTCATTGAACTTGAGATCAAAATAATGCTTCTTAGTAAAATCCCATTCTTTAGTTTTTTTTCTTGATGTGTTTGAGGTTATTCACAAACCATTGCCCAACAGAAAGGCCAACTTGATGAGAGTAGAGAAATCACTACTCTTTGATCATATCAAGGAAAGAGTCAGCCTTCAACAATAAGTAATTTGATTTGAAAGGGGCAACAGGTTCGATGAAATAACCTTTTAATTAAAAAAATAGGAGAGTGATAAGAAATACCACTAGATCTAATCCACAACTTTATATTTTGAAATACACCCAAAAAAACTTATATGGTAAGAAATCGGTCTATACGTTTTGCAATATGAGCTAGATGAGTTCGCTTGTTACTTCAAGTAGGCCTTATCTTTAAGGGGGTTATGTCAATCAATGAACTGGATACCATAGAGTACATAAAAAATATAATAGGGGATCAAAGATAATCCTTTACCCCCACATTTTGGTGGCTCCCAAAGAGAGATTAAAATCCCCACCAATAATAAGGTGTGGAAAGTTTACTATAGAGCTATTGAAAAGTGACTCCCATTAGGAACACTTGTTAAGAGAGGGGTTATAAACATTGAGAAATGAAACCTCATGGGCCAATTATTCAGGGAAAATTTCTACTCCAAGCCCCATCAGAGTACTCCATGAGTTTAGAAGCTTAAAGGAGTGGCTAAGCTAGCCCATCACTAGTCCCCATGATCGAATAATAACATTGGTAAATTGAAAATGGAAACCCGAGAACAGATTGCCCAAAAATTGTACAAAAATGACACGCAACGAGATGTCTCTTCAAGAAAGATAATTCATGGAGATTTTAAATAAAGAAAGTGTTTCAATGGTAGTATTTGAGGGAGAGTCACCAAATCTCAATAATTGAAAGAAAGTGTCATCATAATGGAATAGTGGAGGGGGTTATAATTTCTCTAAGAACCCCAAGTATTGAAGCTCGGCATCCTACTGCCATATCCATCTTAGCTCTCTCCTTAACCAAGGTAATGTGGGATTTTAGCTCCCTACCCTAAGAGCCTAAACATGCAGATTGAATATGACCCAACCCAAGGTTGAGAGGTTTTTGAAAATGAATATTTGATCGAGGTCATAGGTTATTTGAAGAGGATTCCTCTCCCAAAAATTTGGAAGTGGGATGTGATGGTAAGATACTAGGGGATGATAGATCACAAGGAGGGATAACTAAATTGCAGTGGGTCTCAGTAAAAAAGAAGGTGAAATGAGTTGGGCTTAGGATAACATATGTAGGTCTATTATTTTATTAATATTAATTGATTCATCATAACAAACATTTAAAAAAAAACATGGAGGAGCAATAGAGATACCCAACACATGAGGGTCCTTAGATGTCATTGGAACCTTATCCACAACCATTAGTTCCATAATGGGAATTGTAGTATTCAAGACCATATATTTTGTGTGACGAAGAGGAACAATGCAGGTGACTCTAGTTTTAGGAGGCCTATTGGGAAGACTCACATCCTCCCAGAACAAATTATGCTTCTACACTAAAACAGATTGAGTCATAGGGTAATTCTTAACCAAATGACCATACCTATGACAATGAGGAGAACAAAAAGGAACCCCTTCATAGTTCAATTCTTGAATATTTGACTTGCTTTGCCTCAATTCCATTTCCTCTAGAAGACTCACCCTTAAGCCCACCAACATTAGGATGTGAGCCATCAATAGAAAGTCAAAGGTGAGATTTGAGGAATTATTTGTCAAATATGTACTCGGAAAATTACCCAGGCCTTGGAAAACCTCATCCACCCAAGAGAATAGTGGTAGATCCAAGAACCTAACCCATATAGGCACACCATAAAAATTTTCCTTCTTGACATCAAATAATGGAGACCAAAAGAGAAAAATAACCAATGAGGAATTGATATGCCAAAATTGGCTTGCCATCAACCAAGCATCCTCCACACTAGAAAACTTCAAGTGAATCCAACCCTTATGTATAATTTCCACCTTAGGCGATGAGTGAAAAAAAGGAGCAACATCATATAAAACCCAAGACTGAAGGGTTTGTATATTAAACCCTCAACCCTAAACATGCCCCACTCGTGACGAGGAACCTAAAACCATAGATCACTCCATTCATATGTATCAACCCAAAACGAAAACCACACGAGGGTTATTTTTATGGCATAGTTAGTGTATCTTTCTAATGTTGGGCTTGACAACATTTGATATTTTACTCAGATGCATACCAGAACAAGGTTTCATAATATACCTATGAGAAAAAAGTTGACAGAATACAATTGACATGGGGTTGAGTGCACAATGAATGAGAAAGAATAGGGGAAGAAGAATATTTTCTATTCTTTAGAAACAAAATACTATCCTGACTCAGGAAAGCTAGTCTAGAGCCCTCGTTGAAACCCATGTCAGAACCCTCAATTCCTCTAACTCTAGAGGAAGGACCAAAAAAATGATTGATGTCTTGAAGGCAATCAACTAAGGAGAGAGGAATAGAAGGGCCTAAACCCAAGATTAGATCAATTGAATCGTTACTCCAGACATAATAGCCTTTACTAGTATACGAACCTCAACTCAAAACAGGTAGAGATGGGGACTTTAGAGGAGCACTGGGGTTAGGAGAGTGATCACGGTCCGTTAAGAGAACTAGGTAAATAGGAGGGAAACTAGGAATGGGGAATAAGAGGGACCTAGAGTGCAAAGGAGAATGAACCAAGTGTCCAAAATATGTTACATAAATGTTAGTCATAGGAAATTTTAGTCTCGTAATCGACAAACTCCACCTCATCCATAAAATTCAAGTGAAAGCCCACAATTACCTAGAAAAAAACCACCTGTGGTAGAATGGGCCATCCGATAGGTATGCTAACAAACCATTCCTAAAAAAATAAACTAAGACTGCAATGTGAGAGATACCATGAGAAACCTTCAAGGTAACATCATAGCTAGTAGATCTTAATAGTTAACAGTTAAAACAAACCCCACAAAGGAAGAAGCAGGGGGTGTCAAAACCATGTTGTCCACCATCATTCGAGCTCCATTACAACTCCCGACCACCTTCATATTATGTACGCAATCATGTTTTTATACAAAATTGTGCAAATGAATAACAACTATTATACACAACAGGGTATTGCATAGATAAATCTATTGAAAAATTGATTTGTTCTTATATTTTTTTTCCATATTCTAAAATTTGGTAATGTGGCAGAAGTGCCATTTGATAATAAGTCATCTATTTTCATCAAGACATGTCATTTCATATTTATTTTGATTAATTATGAATCAATATTTAATATATATATATATATGTTATGTATCTCTATAAATTTTCCTTACTTTAAAATATTTTCTATCCTCAAAGCATAACGTTGAAATGTAGCAACAAGAATATTCCAATTTAATTTTTCCTTGAATTAAATTGTGAATTAAAATTGAATTTAGTCTTAACTGCTACTTGGAAATAATTAATTTATTTATTTTGACTTAATTAGTTGGAGAAATTCAAGTTAGAAGTCTTTCTGAAGTCATGCAAGAGTTATCCCTTAAATTAAGGAGATAAGATTGAGTTATATTTGAGCTGTAATTAGTTAATCAGTTTACTAAGTTAAGTCCAGTTCAATTAGTTCGAAATTATTTGAGGAACTAATGGTGAGTTAACAGTCAGTTGATGCATGCATGCATTCAACTAGTGTACTCTAGTTAACTGAAGATTCCCTCGTCAGAAACTCATGCATGTCTATTCTGAGAAAGACCCAGTTAAGTTAAATGTCAAGGACAATGTACTATCAGTTGCATGTGTTTCCTTATAAAGAAAACTCATGCATGCAGAAGGAATCATTCCTTGACGATTGTGTAGTTCTGACAGTGTGTGAGATCAGAAGTGTTCCACTTGGTGAGGTGAGAATCATCCCAGAAGAATAGTGCAAGGAAATAGGAGCTTGGAGGGAAGAGGGGAAGGCTATAGAGAAGCCAATATCACCTATGAGCATCTGTGAGGATTGTACTGAGAGGTGGCTAGCTATGCGAGCTAAGGCTTTGTATAATTCCTACGTATTTCCACCTTGTATGATAATACAGATAGTCAGGTTTTTAGCTGAGGCTTTCCCCAAAGTATTTTCATGTGTATTGTGTGACTGATTCTTCTTCTTCTAGTTATATTGTTTAGCTCGATCTTTAAGCTTCAATAAATTGATAGTAGAAGTAGGTTGTAGTATTCTAATTTGATTTATCTTTCATTAGCGGGTTAACCTGCATAACAGATTTTCTACTTGGTATTGGAGCCAGGTTTATTAGAGCTGTGAACAGTATACTAAGAAGAGAATTCAAAGTTTGAAATTTGGGGTTGTAGGTGCAAATCGAATTCATTTCATAATTTAAGGTTGGCCAATGGCATTATATGGCTTGAGACTCGAGTATGACTTGGAAGGTAGCTTGAATTACATAGCATGGAAAGATAGAATGGAGGATGTATTAGAAGACAATGGCTTGAAGGATTTCATTGATCAAGAAATCCCAAAGCCAACTTCAACTAATGCACAAGAGTTGGCTAAGTGAAAGAAATGTGTGGCAAAGGTGATATGAATCATCCTTGAGGAAGTTCGAGACCATATTGTCTCGAGTCTCCATGGGAAGGATACCCCATTTTCAATGTGGAAGACATTGAAGGACCTCTACTAGAACAGTAGTGACCAGAGGAAATTGCCGCTCAAGGATAAGCTTCAAAGAATCAAGATGGAGAAGGGCAATACTATTTCCACATATCTGAACAAGCTTGCCACCTGTGGAGATGAGCTTGGCAGTGTGGGAATAACTATTGTCGATGATGACATGGTGAGCCTCGCTCTCCTTCGCCTTCCAAATAGTTGGAATAGCTACCAGGACTCTGTGAATGGAAGGAAGAAACTACTAGATTGGGAATGTCTGTGGTCAGATCTCATGCAGGAGGAGATCAAGAGGAGGACATGAGATGGTTCTTCATCCAAGGATGATGATGAAGAAAATTTGGCCTTAGCAAGTAAGGCAAGGAAAGGGAAGGGGAAGGTTTCCCATTCCAAATTGAATTCTTCTCATGGAGGGAAGAAGGGTGACAGGTATAAAGTGATATGCTTTAATCGTCATGAGATAGGACATTATGCAACTAATTTCCCATCGAAGAAGTCCAAGAAGGGATCGTCGGATGGATTGGAAGGTGAGGCATTAGCCTCTCAGTTCAAAATGGAATTTTCCCTCATCGCATGCATGGTGTCATTGACGATGGGTTGTGTTTAGTATCTTGACAATGGAACCTCATTACACATGACTGGTGATAAATGTTTATCCAGTGCCTTGGAGGAGAAAGACCTCAATATGTGCATAGAGATGGGTAACGACGAAAGGTATAATGTTTCAGGAGAGGGCATGGTTGCTTTTCAGAGGATGCATGGAGCTCCTATCACTTTGACATATGTGATGTATGTGCCTGGACTAAGGAAGAACTTGGTATCGGTCATGATGTTGGAGGATAAAGACTATGATGTTGTCTTCAGTAAAGGAAAGGCATTCCTAAGACACATAGCCATGGGTCAGACCAAGAAGATAGGGATTTGGGTGAAGAATCTCTATAAACTAGAGGTAGATGATTGTGCAACATCGAGTATGAAAGTAGAATTGGTGTAAGGCCAAGACATTGGTGAGTTGTGGCACAAGCGATTGGGTCATTTGCATCATGGAGCTTTGAAGATAATGCAACAAATATCTACATGGCTTCCCAAAGGTAAACTTGAGCAAGTTGACACATGCAAAGGTTGTACCTTGGGAAAGTACACCAAGTCTTCCTTTCATGATCAAGACAGTTGAGCAAAGGCTATCTTAGAGCAAGTTCATACTGATGTGTCTGGACCATTCTTAACGGCATCCACAGAGAAGAAAAGGTATTATCTGATTTTCATTGATGATTTTTGTTGTAAATTTTGGATTTATTTCATGTAGAAGAAGGACCAAACTTTCACAAATTTTTGTGAGTTCAAATATTTGGTTGAGAAAGAGTTAAGGAAGAAGATCAAGGCCTTAAGAAGTGAGAATGGTGGAGAATATGCCTATCAAGAGTTTAAAGACTTCTGTGCAGCAGAAGGAATTAAATGAGAGTTGATGGCACCTCATAAACCACAGCAGAATGGTGTGGCCAAGAGGAAGAACAGAACTATTGTAGGGGTAGCATAGGTGATGCTGCATGACCAAGGGCTACCACTTCACTTGTGGGCTAAGGCGTGCAACACAGTGGTCTATTTGCAGAATAGAAGCCCGCATCGCATACTTGGGATGAAGACACCAGAGGAAGCTTTCTTCAGTAAGAGACTAGATGTGGGTCACTTCAAGATCTTTGGGTCATAGGTATACTGCATGTGATAAAGGATGCACAGAAGAAGCTTGAGCTAACAATAGAGTTGGGGATACTTGTGGGGTACACTGATACACTTCACAACTATTTGGTGTACTTGCCTATTATTCAGAGGACAGTGGTTCATAGATATCTCAAGTTTGATGAAGAGAAGGCCATGCGAGTTTCCCTTGAGAGGGAGCTCCAACTACAGGCTGTGGAGGAAATATTGGTTCCTAAGGAGGAGGAGCCTCAGACTGATGCAGAGCAACCTCATGCAGAGATTCCAGGAGTGGAGACATCCACTCAAGCTGAGTCTTCCAGAGAGTGACGAAAGCGCACAAGAGAAGCCGATATATTGCTGAAGGATGTGAGAGAGAATGTGGGAGCACCATATTCTCAATGGAGACAGAGGAGGTCACCTAAGTGGTACACTAGATACGTGGCCCTTGTTGGGTAATGTGTTGAGACCGAGTCATCTTCCTTTGAGGAAGCAGTGCAGTGCCCAATTTGGGTTGATGCTATGGTGGAGGAGTATGACTCCATAGTTCGTAACACTGTTTGGGACGTGGTTTCGAGACCAAAGAACAAGTCATTTGTGAGTTTTGTTGGATTTAGAAGGTAAATCAAGCTATTGATGATGGGAGGATCATGTTGTTGCAGTATATTTTGACAAAGGAGAAAGATGCTGACATTTTGACAAAGGCATTGTCAATGTGTAAATTCGAGTTCCATAGAGACATGATTGAGGTGGCATATAATCCCTTTCTTGTTGAGAGGGAGTGTTGAAATGTGGAAACAAGAATATTCCAATTTAATTTGTCCTTGAATTAAATTGTGAATTAAGATCGAATTTATTCTTAACAACTACCTGGAAATAATTAATTAACTTATTTTGACTTAATTAGTTGGAGAAATTCAAGTTAGAAGTCTTTCTAAAGTCATGCAAGAGTTATCCCTTAAATTAAGGAGATAAGCCTTAAATTAATGAGATAAGATTGAGTTATATTTGAGTTGTAATTAGTTAACTTAGTTTACTGAGTTAAGTCTAGTTAAATTAGTTCCAAACTATTTTAGGAACTAATGCTAAGTTAACAGTCAATTGATGCATGGATGCACTCGACTAGTGCACTCCAATTAACTAAAGATTCCCTCATGAGAAAGTCATGCATGTCTATTATGAGAAAAAACTATTTAATCTAAATGTCAGGGACAATGTACTATCAGTTGCATGTGTTTTCTTATAAAGAAACCCATGCATACAGAAGGAATCATTGCTTGAGGATTGCACAATTCTGATAGTGTGTGAGATCAGAAGTGTTCCACTTGGTGAGGTGAGAATCATCCCAGAGGAACAGTGCAAGGAAATAGGAGTTTGGAGGGTAAAGAGGAAGGCTTGAGAGAAGCCAGGATTTCCTGTGATCATCTGTGAGGATTGTATTGTGATCTGGTTAGCTATGAGAGCTAAGGCTTTGTATAATTCCTATGTATTTCCACCTTGTATGATAATACAGATAGTGGGATTTTTAGCTGAGGTTTTCCCCAAAGTATTTTCATGTGTATTGTGTGATTGATTCTTCTTCTTCTGGTTATATTATTCAGCTCAATCTTTAAGCTTCTGCAAATTGATAGTAGAATTAGGTTATAGTATTTTTCTTTGATTTATATTGCATTATTGGGTTAGCCTGCATAATAGATTTTCTACAGGTTTTATGTATTTTATTTTTAGTTGTAATATGTTCACCTGATTCTTTTTAATATGTTATTGTCGTGCTTGATGATATGATATGATATAAAATTTTAAGCACTTAGAATAATTCTCAAATTATAACGTGATTGTACAATCCTAATTCCATCAATTGCAAAATGTTGAGCTCATAGGATTCCCAAGATTTCTTAGTAACAACATTATTTACAAGATATGTTAATGTTTAACTTTTTTAATCAATCTTGATACACTAACCAATTTTATGATTATAATATTGATAAACTATCTTATCTTTGTAACATGATTTTCCCTTGTCATGCTTGTAGCATTTTGTTTGTCTATTTTGGTATATTTTCTTCTTGGCATTTCCTTTGTGTTTATTTATTGATTGATAATTTTTTTATTAGTAGTCACACCTACATTTTCTATTGTTAATAATCCAACATCTGAGTATGTCTTTTCATCTATAAGATCATTTCCTTCTTGAATTGTTTTCATCTTTTAAGTTTTAGATCTATGTGATCAAGTTTTGAATATAATATTTCAGGTGTGAAATTTCTTGGTTTTCATCTATTATCATTTTTTCTTTTTTCCTTTTATGATTATTGTGCATTATGATAATTTATACATTATTACTTATGCTTAGTGTACTCTTATGTGATTGAATCATACTAATTATGTACATTACCTTTGGAAGCTTTAACATCTTGGTTTGGATGGGTTTTTGTGGACGCATGGAGTTCATCCAACAATCTACTATGAAGATAGGGGCATTGTCTAGTATGAAGCTACATGAATGTTATAAATTAAGATCTATTAGAAGTTAAGGTGAGATATGGTTGTGTCGTCGAATCCCAAACTTTGGTTGAGGGAAGGTTTCCTATTTGATTAGTAGGTGAGGAAGAAGAAAATTCCATCCTTTCATCAATGTATCCTATCTACTCCATTGAAAAGGATCTCAACAACATACAAGATAATGAAGATGGCATGATTTCTAAATTTCTACAAATTTATTATCCTTCTATTATGAAAATTAATGGTCTAAGAAGTGGCGAAACCCTAGGACAACCTAGAAGCCCAAGAAAAAATCAATGGGAAGAATTATTCAGTGTTAGGTTTGATAAATAAACTACCAAACTAGTTGATAATATTACACTTCAGGACTTCATAAGAAGGAAAAATAAAAATAAAAATATTATAAATAATAATCAAGAAATTTTTCACCTCAAAATCACATTCAAAACTTGATCACATATATTGGAATGTTTAAAGGTGGAAATAAGTTGTTGGAAAGCAAGTTAGAACACCTTATTAAGAGGGAAGCATCAAAGCAAGAAAGGAACAAATATAGATTCCACTAAAATTATGGGTCAACAAAATCACAACCCTTTTGAAGTAAAGTCATATGTAGATGTTGGAGTACAAATGATAGAAACTCTAGATGTGATTAAAAATAAAAATTCATCAATAAATAACGTAACTAAAGGCATACTAAGAAAAAATTATATCAAAGTAAACCAAAAAAATTCTAAAGCACAATAAAGAGAAATCATGCTAAAAATACAATATATCAACATCGTAATCATAAAAGAAAATAACGTAAATAGTTAGTGTATAAACATTGATAAAAAAAAATAACAATTAACACATCTTTTGAAGAATATCATTACTCATAAATCTCGGGAATCCTATAAGCTCAACATTTTGCAAAAGATCGATTTATTATGGTTAGATCATGTTATAATTTAAAAATTCTTCTTAGTTCTTGGAAGTTTATATCATCTCATATAATCAATCATGACAATATTAGAAAACAAGCAATCAATCAAGTGAAGATATTACAGTTGAAAATAAAATATGTAAGAGCTTTTTACTAATATGCTTTTCGGATAGAGCGTTTTTTTCAGGTAAAGAAATGTTATAAACATGAATAAATATAAACTAATATAAATAATAATTCCTAATTCATAGTTGCTGAAAAGACACGTGAAATGACATGTCTCAATGAAAAGAGATGACTTCTTATAAAAAGACACTTCCACCTAATATTTATAACAAGGCCCTCATTTGTAATCATGATATCAAATCATAATTTCTTGTACATTTATATGTTAGTTATTTATCCTAATAATATAGAAATATTTTCCAAATATTGTGAATATTTAATTAGTGAACCAAATTTAATTACCACATAAATTTTTCTTTTCCCTTATATAATTATTATGCATTGTGATAATTCACATGTTATTCCTTACGTTGAGTGTATGCTTTAATGATTGAACACTGCAAAAAATGTTTATGTCCTTTAGCAACTTTACGATATTGGTTTGTGTAATATCCCTAGAACCTGCGTAATTACATCTAGCATTCATGATAATATGACAATATTAATTGGTTTAATATCGGTTTAACATGTTTTAAAAACGGTTAGGTTTCATACAGTTAGAAACATAAATAATTATTTATGGAGTTTTTAACTCCATATGGAACCCCACCTGGTGGGGAACCATTGTTGCTATCTAATTATTGAAGGCCCTCATCTGCCATGAAGGGGGTCCATTGTTTTTTGTTAGCCTCCATTACAATCTCTTTTGTTTCCTCCACTCTACGTGTTAATTAGCATCACCATGGAGAAAAATAGAAACAGCTATTGTTATTACAAGTATGGAGGATGTGAAAGCTTCAATTGATTTTTAGAAAGACATAATTCATCATACGAAAGGCACTAAGAACGTGAGAGCTCTGACCATTAGTGCAAGGAAATGTTGCATGGTTATTAATCGTTAAGATGGGTAATCACCTAGGAAAAGAATGTAGATGAGAAGCGATGAATTTCATCCCAAACAATCAATAAGGCAAGTGAGGCTCCAAGTTGTTGGATCTTTGGGTCTGACAGGGTTGGCTAGTTAATTTGCGCACAATTGGTCTCAATCCAATATGAAAACCTGGTTGAAAAAATTCATTCAAAGACGTATGAAATATTATCTCCTATTTCGCAAGGGTAGGGTTGGACCATAATAATCTCTGTTGCACAAAGGTAGAATGTGACTGTGATAATTTCTTATGAAATATTATTAAAGTAGTGCAAAGGTAGAATTTGACCCTGATATTTTCTTATGAAATATTATCTAAGTTCTAAGTTATGCAAAGGTAAATTTTAATCATGATAATTTCCTTTTAAAATATTGTCTTGTTTTTGTGCACAAAGATATAATTTATTATGATGATTTCTTTTGAAAATATTACCTTGTTCTTGTGCACAAAGCAGAATGTAACTGTTTCGTTTATTCTAATGTTTGTGTATTAATTATTAGTAGGCATAATTTCATAATATCTATGCATGTATTTTAATGTATGTCAAATGAGTATGAGTGGGCATGCATTTATATTATATTTTTTATGAATGTGGAATGAGGAGGAATATGCATGGTTTTATAATCTTTATCCGTTTTTCATGTAAAAGGAGGATAAATAGACATGGAATTATAAATGTGTGAATTTATTTTACACACTTGAGATATGGGAAAATAGACATGCACTTATAACTATGTGCTTTTGTATAATGTATTAAGAATAAAAAGAATAAAGATTGGTTGTATTTCATAGTACTAACTTACATGGTTGCATTGAAAAGATAAGAATGATTTTGTATTCAAGGGAATAAATAGTTATTATCCATGGCTTTGTATTTAAAAGGACAAGTAGGTTGTTAGACATGGCTTTGTAACAAGAAGAATAACTAGGGAACAATACCACGACTATGTGAATTGATTCCTATGGTTTTTTCATTTTGATTAAAGGCATTAAAAGTGTGTTGTTGTAGATAACGATTAAGATAGTGCATATGTTAAATAGTCATCGTTAAGTATTTAATGATATAGGTAAATGTAAAATATTGTTATAGATATGACTTTTACTCCATTTTAATCATGTGCAAGAAAGTGTTTCTAGGCCAAGAGGTATAATGCATAAAATATCATTAGTGATTCAAACATGATAATTTTTAGAGATTGAATATTTTAGATATTTTATTCTCTAACTTTATTATTTGATGGAAAATTCATAATCTTTTTTTTTTTTATAAATTGATATTTTTGATAATCATGATGTTAGAGTTTCTTATGATAGGGTTTGCAGGAAAGAATTATGACTTCCATAAAGAATGGAGTGATAATCTCTAAACTAAGCCCTTTTGCAACAATTGAAAGATGGATTATAACTAATACTATGGCATGCAATGAAGTCATGATGCATAACTATTGCTACATGTAGAGTGAAGGATCATCAAACGAAGTTCACAAGAGGTAACATACTATAGGAAACAACCATGCCATGAAGACATTGTTCTTGAATAACTATTGGGTAATCTGGTTGAGAAACACGACATCATATTGAATGTAATGGCATCTAGTTAATTATGCCTGAATTTAATATTATGTTTCTTTTGTAAAAATTCAAAAAAGTTTATGGGATGGAATCCATTATTTACATTGAGTGAGGGTTGAACTCACTCACAAAATGTTTAATAAAATAAACTTTTTTCTGGGTTTTCCCTTTGGGGTTTATAGGGTAGGATCGATGCTCATTTATGTGATTTCCTATTTGGTTATACTGATGATGTTTTACCTTGCGTGACATAATAATGTACAACATTCAATGTGTCATTAATAATCTCTCATTAATTGAATAATGATAATAATGCAAAGAAGAAACAAACTTCATTAGAATACCTAGTTGTGACTATTAGGTTCCTTTACACAAATAACTAATCAATTTCTATGGTTATTTCATGTTATGAAGCTGATTTTATCTAATGATCAATTAATTATGTGATTGGCACAATGCTACACGTTGGTAAATTTTGATAAAAAAAATTAACCATATGTATTTTGTATAAGGTATACTGAGGGATGTTATAGTTTGGATAGGTTTTGGAAGATTCCAACAACTTATCATGAAGAAAGGGTGATGCAAGCCCGGCCTGCCATACCCAGAATCATACTCTATTGCAGATCAAAATACAATTCTAGTTCTTGTTGAGAAAATCCCCTTTCTGCTTGCAAATTCAAATCCTTTTAAAAACTTCATCTAATAAACATCGTTACTTATTTCCATTACATAGGACTTCATAGGTCTTTTATTTTTGGAATTTTAAAATCCCAATTGTGATAAAATAAATGTGTGCACTAGCAATCTCACCCTTGATATAGCACCAACCAACATTAACATCATACAATCAAGTACCACGCTCCCATGAACGCAAACATAAGATGCCTTCACTTACTTGCAACACAAAAACACAAAGATGAGTCTTCAGATTCAGAGGATCTCCTTTGAACTATAATAATTTGAGGTTAAAAGATTTCCGCCGGCAGACAGGTAATAATTTGAATTGGAATCAACCCGAGAGCCGAATAACCAAAATTTTTGGTGAAACCCTGAGCCTTATGACTGCCAGAACTCGCGTGTAGGTGAAACAATACCCCTGTTGGGTAATGGATTGCAAATCGAACCGAGATTTCAATCGTAGGAGAGGATGGAAGCTGACATAGGTTAAGGGCCAGCCTAGAACCCCTAGAAGATTTACTCAGTATTGCATTTATGCGCCATCACAAATCCGCTGCCACACACATATAGTTATACATACAGTACCTGCGCATATGTTGGACCTCCTCCATCATATCTCCTCTGCATGATGCTTATCAGCATCCACTTTAATTCTGCGCACATTCTAGTGACAACCTTAAACCACTCCTAAACTCGATTTCAAATGGGATCAACGTAGCAAGGAATTAAAATCCACAGGTTATGCGATGGTTATTCAAACACATCGATTTATTCAAACTGTTAATTGACCATACGAACACCTCCAACGCTTTTGTAGAATTTAACTCAAGCCTTCTTGGTTTATTATGAAGCTCACAGTTCATTGGCACTCTCTTCCTTTCATTACAGATCGATATAGATGACCATTCACAATTTCACATGGATTTAACAATTGTCATATTAATATTCATCTTTCCAGCTATACAACTTTCACAATCAACCAATATATATATATATATATAATATATTTAATAATATTTGTGTGTGTGTGTGTGTTGTGTGTGTGTGTGTGTGTGTGTGTGTGTGATTTAAAACAAAAAAAATTACTTACAAACTTGTGTCGGCCAGATAATTAGAATTGATGGCCCTTTACAAACTGCCCGAAGGCGTCCAAGCAGGAAAATCTATGTTTCCTACACTACACTTTCACGCACTCCTTCTCTCAGATTTTCAATGCCTTTGGCGCTTCATAATTTATAAAACTTAGCATGATCTAAAAATCCTACAATCACTCAACTAAAAGCTCTAACTCTACATGCAATGCATACAAAAGTCTCTTGATGCTTTATTCCATCTTTTCTTGTTTTAAAGACAAGAAAAGCCTCCTTATCCCTTATTGCTTTTAGTCCTAAAAGCTTTCCTTAGTTTCTTTGTTCCCATTTATTTACTTTGGAAACATCTAATTAATCACTCTTAAAGGCCTAAATATTAAACTGACTTGTAACTTAGGAAAATAATTCTAGAAATACTTGACCCCCTATGTCTATTATTTACAATAATTTCTCTTCGGCTAAATGCTCCTGCATCAGACTCCCAAGGTAGAAAAATTCCATGATCTCCTGATCATGTGTTTAGATCTATGTTTGCCTGGATCCCATATCTTGTGTTGCAAATTTCCATTTGGCGTTGCTTCTGTCTGTTGTTCTTCTCCAGGTCTCCACACTTTATGCTGCATCGCTCCACTAACTATACTCTCGCAACCTTCTGTTGTCTTCCATTTGCTGCTTCTCCTTTGTTTCACTGTTGTTGGTGTCTTCCGAAATTCCTTCATCATGATTTTCCTCATCAGTTCAATTTCTTTGTCTAACAGATTTTCTCCAACATCTTCAATAAGACCTGTACTCACAAAGCAATTGTTAGAATAAAAAATATAAGGCATCAGTGCCTCTTCTGCTGCTATCAATGTTGTCTCAGCTGCCACCATAAATGCCGCCCCACATGTTGCTCTAGCTGTCACTATGGATGTTGCTGCCTCCCAAAATTCCTGTCCCTCTGCAACATTCCTTTGCTTATCATCTACAATTTCATCTGAAACTTTTTCCTTTGGTTCAGATGTCTCCTCAACTTTTTGTGTCAGAAAATCAGTATGCTGATTTGCATTCACCATGAGACTATCAGCTAGTCTCTCCTTCTTACCATCATCTGCTCCATGACTATCATTCATGAAAACTCCCTTTTCTTGCTTCTTCAGCAAATTATCCTGCACATAAGTCCTCTGTCTCTCCAACTCTCTTCTCTGGAGATCTAGTTTTCTATACAATTCAACAATTTCATTACGAGTAGAACTTGGAAACTTCACACAATTTTCTATACCTTCAACAAATTTTGACCAATCATCAACTGGTCCAACATTCTGATTAGACTCCTTCATCTTCATTTTCTCATCATCGATCTGCACAGCCTTCAGATTCAACTCTTCTTGGACAAATTCTAAAGCTTGTTCATCTACTTGTTCTGTACCTACAAACATGCATACCTCATTAGTTTTTAAATCACAAGATTTTTCAATCTTGACTGCTTCCTCCATTATTTCAGCAATGGAAACGTCCTCTTTCAACTCAGCTGTTCTGGGTTCTTCCCGTCTCAATTGTAAATCTATCATCTGCTCAAGTTTCCTCAGCTCCCCTGTTAACTGCATGCTTATCTGTAAATCTCTTTTCTGTTGTAGCATCTGCTACTTCATTCTCTTCCTCATTAGTAAACCATGTCTCTGGTCTTTCAAATTTTCCCGTAACAACTTCATCAATAGCTCAAGATGAACTGTTATCTGAGCTTTCTCTTTCTCATACTCTTTCTGAGTTAACTGTTGCCTTATGCCATTCGCCTTGGCATATTTCTTCTCTTTCCTACTCTGGCCTCTTTCTAAACCTCTATTATCTCCTTTATGACTTTTAGTAGTCATCTCCTTCGCCATAAGTTCCTCACCTATGAGTTGCATGAAGCCTCTACAACAACAAACTCTCTTACTGCCACTTACCTCACCAATCCTTCCCTCCAGATCTGGTCTTTTGGTAATCATTGGTCCTCTGCTAGAACCTTTCGAGCATCCTCTACTGCTCCTGTAGGCTTCTCTCATCTACAACTTTATTCAACCTCTGTTGAATCTTTAGGTTCAGCCACATTCACTTAGAATCCCTTGCTGGACTCCTTTATCACTGCACTCTTTGCTACAATATTCATCAATTCCAAAAGTTTAACATTCATTTATCACATGCAATTAACTTAACTAAAAAAAATTTGAATCTTCAAATAGAGCTTCTCCTGCTCTAATACCACCTGATGCAAGCCCGGCCTACCATACCCAGAATCATACTCTATTGCAGATCAAAATACAATTCTAGTTCTTATTGAGAAAATCCCCTTTCTGCTTGCAAATTCAAATCCTCTTCAAAGCTTCATCTAATAAACATCGTTACTTATTTCCATTACATAGGACTTCATAGAACTTTTATTTCTGGAATTTTAAAATCCCAATTGTGATAAAATAAATGTGCACGCTGGCAATCTCACCCTTGATATAGCACCAACCAACATTAACATCATACAATCAAGTAACACGCTCCCATGAATGCAAACATAAGATGCCTTCACTTACTTGCAGTGCAAAAACACAAAGCTGAGTCTTTAGATTTAGGGGATTTCCTTTGAACTGTAATAATTTGAGGCTAAAAGCTTTCTTCTGGAAGACAAGTAATAATTTGAATTGGAATCAACCTGAGAGCCGAATAACCAAAATTTTTGGTGAAACCCTGAGCCTTCTGACTGCCAGAACTCGCGTGTAGGTCAAACAATACTCCTGTTGGGTAATGAACTCCAAATCGAACCAAGATTTCAATTGTAGGAGAGGATGGAAGCTGACATAGGTTGAGGGCCAGCCTAGAACCCCTGGAAGATTTACTCAGTATTGCGTTTATGCACCATCACGAATTCGCTGCCACGCACATACTGTTATACATACAGTACCCGTGCATATGTTGGACCTCCTCCGTCATATCTCCTCTACATGATGCTTATCAGCATCAACTTTAATTCTACACACATTCTAGTGATAGCCTTAAACCACTCCTAAACTCAATTTCAAATGGGATCAACGTAGTAAGGGATTAAATTCCACAGGTTATCCAATGTTTATTCAAACACATCGATTTATTCAAACTGTTAATCGACCATACGAACACCTCCAACGCTTTTGTAGAATTTAACTCGAGCCTTCTTGGTTTATTATGAATCTCACAATTCATTGGCATTCTCTTCCTTTCATTACAGATCGATATAAATGACCATTCACACTTTCACATGGATATAACAATTGTCATATTAATATTCATCCTTCCAGCTATAGAACTTTCACAATCAACCAATCTATATATATATATGATTTAAAACAGAACAAATTACTTACAAACTTGTGTTGGTCAGATAATTAGAATTGATGGCCCTTTACAAACTGCCCGAAGGCGTCCAAGCAAGAAAATCTTTGTTTCCTACACTACACTTTCACTCACTCCTCTCTGATTTTCAATGCCTTTGAGGCTTCATAATTTATAAAACTTAGCATGATCTAAAAATCCTAAAATCACTCAACTAAAAGCTCTAACTCTACATGCAATGCATACAAAAGTATCTTGATGCTTTATTCCATCTTTTCCTATTTTAAAAACAAGAAAATCCTCCTTATGCCTTATTTCTTTTACTCCTAAAAGCTTTCCTTAGTTTCCATGTTCCCATTTATTTACCTTGGAAACATCTAATTAATCACACTTAAAGGCCTAAATATTAAACTCACTTGTAACTTAGGAAAATATTTCTAGAAATACTTGACCCCCTATGTCTATTATTTACAATAATTTCTCTTGGGTTGAATGCTCCTGCATCAAAGGGCCTCTATCCCCTTGGTTACTAGTATGAAGTTGCATTAACACTAGAAATTAGGATCTATAAACAACTAAATATGATAAGTGGCTATGCAACAACCTCATGTGGATCGACTACCATAATTGTAATGACTTTTAGAGGGAAAAGTAGCCCTCCTATTAAGGAGGTTGCTTGCTCAAAATTTTCTATAAAATTAGGAATTAAGATAGTTGAGAGATACATTTTTTACAATAAAGAATACTATTGTTTTTTGCATATCTACAAATTTTCATTTCCAGACTTATGTAATGTCAAATTTCAATTAATCGAGAAGTAGTTTCCCTCTGTAAGCATCTAGTGTTGATTTCAGTCAGGTTCCTAAGCATGGTTTGGAGGGCCCACCCATAGGAACCTTGGAAACTTACTTCATTCCCATTTTATTTCTTAGAATGTGATAACTTCTTTTATTGTTACAGTTAAGTTCAGTGAATAGTGCATCTTGATGTTTCTTGTAGATACTTTGGAAACTTTTTCTTTTTAGTTTCTAAGTTGTTATCATGTGTTGCATGTGCTACAAGTAGCTTCGTTTATGGTTTTCTAGCTTCCTTTCATCAATTTGTTGTACTTAAATTAATTCTATATGAAGTTTCCTATAAAACAATAGGTTTCCTTAGAATTGCAAACCGTCGTATATAACAGCTTTGATAGCTTTAATTTTTCATTATTTTTCATTTGTTTATACAATTCATCTAAAGGATACTATGAATAGTCATCTTGGACATGATCTAGTGAACGAGGGGAGGTTGAGAAGAAATTGTTGTCACATCTACAAAATTACATTACGATATTGTATGTTTCTTTATTACTTATTTATGTGTGGATTTAATGTTTTCTAAAAAATTAGGGTACTATTGATTTACTTGCAATTGTAGTGTAATTATTCTCATTGCAAAATATCATAACAATTGCTTCCTATGACTTTGTTTCCTGCAACCTTATTTCTTGTACTTTATTTGTTGCAACTTTGATTCCTACATTCTCACCTCCTTCAAGAGTAGTTTGAGTTGAATGACTATTGGTATACATAACCACCCCTTATACTCGATTAGAAATAACATCTACTTCCATAATTTAATGTGCATTGAGATGTAAGAATATCTATGACTTGCATATATAGTGCATGATAAATCATAAGCTTGTACAATCCCTGAGTTTACATATTAAATTTGAGATATCTAGGATTGTAGCATTGTTGTTGGAATAATAAGGGCCATTAGATAAAATACCCTCATCAAAGGTTTCCCTCTTATTGATCAGGGTTAAAGGTGGAAAATAAGAGATTGTTCTCGAGTCTTCATTAGGAAATATCCATGGATCGAGAGTTAAAAAAAACCATATTCTCCCTAATCAGTTAGTTCAAAAACTAAATGAAGAAGGTATCCTTTATTTTAACCAAATCTTAAACAAGGATTTTTATTTTGGTTAAAACATTGGCATTTTTTTTCTTCATATTATTCATAGTTGGAAGGGGACCACATTTCAACCTAGGAAAACTATACAAACTTTGTGCAAAAATCCTTTGTATCCCTCAAAAATTAGTTATACTTTCCTTTTGGGGGCTAAACTCCTTTTGGATATACTCTTGAGAACATGGTTACCTCTTTCCATCTCAAGGAAACCAACCTTATGTATATCCTTGGTGGGGGAAAAGTTATGGAAGGCTGAAAGCCCACCACTCTTCCCCCCTCACCCACCAAAAAAATGAAAAAATATTATGTGGAAAATTTTAAAAAGAAAGGCTCCAACATGGGACATCCCCCAAAAGTGATCCTTTATGACCAAACAAATTTTTATTATACTCCCAATATTTTAAAACCATGCCTCATATTTTCATGTACTTTCCATTCATTTAGGAGTATGGAAGGAAATTCATATTTTTGAACATCAAATATAAAATTGGGAAGGATATTCTATAGAGGAAGGTTTAAAAGATTTGTTCTATGCACATCACAAACTTCATCTTAAAGGCCTTCTATTGTTAGTGACATGGGAAGTCTAGATCGACAAAAATGAACCCATTTCTAACAATTATGAGCCTTCATTTCTCAAAATTTCTTTACAAATTTTAACTATTTCACGTTCCTATAGCACACTCAAAGTCCAATCGTTGTGTAAACTTCATCTAGATCTTATCATGTAGACATATTCCCCTTGTTCTTTCTTTGATGGGGTGGGTCAAGGGAATCCTATGAGGGATAGTGTTAGAGGCCTTCTCTTTCTTTTGTTTTTGCATAAAGTTACATTCACTGTAAATATTTGTCCATCCACAAACATTTTTATTGAATTATTTTCTCTAAAGCTTTTCTTTTTTCTAGATTGTATAAGGACATAATATCAAAAATCTACACATTTTCGAAGACTATATGTTGTTATTAGTTGGATGAAAGTCATTTACAGATTTAAAATTGCACTGTTTAGCCTCTTTATTACCATGTATTGTAGCTTACATTATCATTTTTTTGTTTATGTCTCTCGATCTTGTCTATATGGGAAGAAACTAGGAAGCAGATTCCCTCACAAAATCTTAGCTTGGAATTGGACTATGGCTCATGGTAAATTACAACATATAAATAAAGCTAGACAATAGAACATTTAAATGACCATTAAGCCTAAATGAATATATTCTAGGAAGCTATATTTTGAATTTTTGCTATGACTATCCCTAGGAATACATATGTGGTATATATTTCCTTTTTTGAAAATGTAAAGAGATTAGCTTGTTTATAGAACCATATATAATGACTTTGGAAAAATGAAGATATATTTTTAGATGCATTTTTCCTTTCTTGTAAATGTATTTTCTTGTAAATCTAGTTTCTTATGGACAAATACTTCTATTGATAAAAAGACATTAGGAATTCCAACCAGAAAATATGGATGAATCTTATTAATATTAATAAGATTACAAGTTTTTATCCTATAAAATTATATTTCAATAAATAAATTCATAATGACATGGTTCCAATCAACCTTTATCATCGACTTATTTCATTCATCTTGTAGCCACCTATTTTTTTTCTGCTGGAGTTTAGAATCATCAAACAAACCACTAGCAAAGATATACACAGCTTTTACATGGGACATATTATAGAAGTCTCGATTGAGATAAAAACTAATACACAAATGGTCATATCTATTGGAAAAATAAACCAATCCTCACACCTTGAAAAATACACTATCATATATTGTTCCACCGTAACCATTATTGTTCTCAAAGAACATATATATATTTTCCATTGTTTTCATAGCCAATGCTATTATGATGGTCTTTCATCTCATATATTTTTATGACATGTTGCAATAAGATATTATTTCCCCATTACAGTGGGAAGGGAAACCTATAGCCACATTGATACCACAACAAGAATAAAATTTCCATTAAAACATAATAATGTTCCCTATTATGTTCCCGAGTTCATTATGGTAGCTTAACCACTTCAAATGGTTGTGTGATATTGTTACCATGTTATCTATATTTTACTTAACAGTCTATGGGAAAGAAGATATACATTGGAATAGCATATTAGAATACTCATACAAGCTTAACGCAAATGTGATTATTAGAGGAAACAAGATGTCAATTATTAGTTCACAAAATAAAGTGCTCTACTAGTTTATTATTGCGTATGGTGTTTTTATTATTGAAGATGGTGTTTTCTCTGAGTACCTTGCACATCAGTTGAAGGAATAGCTACACTTGCAGCAACTGCTCTACTCACTTGGGAATGGAAATAGCAATTTTGGGGATTTAAGAATGATAATAGTAATTCTGCAGGGTTGGAAGAGAAAGAACCTCAATTCTATCCTTGTCTACCACACTTAAAGAATTCTTTGCAGGTTCACATGGACATGGCCAATTTTTTGGTTTTTTTGGTTCTGTTGGCTCCTCCTGCAAGTTGATTTTTTTTATTTTTTTTGGTTCCTCTAGCTCCTCCTACAACAATTTGTCTAGTTGCTTTGCCTCCTCCTTTAAGTTGTATTGTTGTTCCAGTAAATTGTCCTTCAAATATTGTTAATGCATAGCAAGGCATCTAGATCACAATCTTGTACAAGAAAAAGCATTCAGCCTATGGACATGTAGAAAGCTATAGCCACCACACGAGTCCATGCATGCACAAAGCCATGTAGTGTGCCATGTGTACTGACGAAAGTGTGCCATGTCTATTGACCATAGACAATGTTTTCCAAAGCATAATACGAACCAGCTATTACGAAAATAGCATTTAATGTTTGTTAACTAATGCTGACATTAACAGGATGAAACTGCTCTAACATTGATTGGGAAAAAATAAATATAACCTATGTTTTCACCTCTCGCCTTGGGAAGAGGCCAAATAACACAGTAAATTACTATGTACCAAAAAACGTTCGGCATACTCCCTCAACCAACACTAAGAAGTAGGTCACAAATAGGTCAACTAATGTTAACATCATGGTTTCCAATTACTATAGTCCCTGGCCATTACCAGATGGCAAGGACTAATAAGGCTTCGCATGTATTCATAATCAAATTGAACATTATTTGATTTATAATATCACTAATATATCCTCACTAATATAACCTAATTTGGGATAATTTTCTTCTTGTAATCACAATCCAATCTAATATCTAATTTTAATTGATTCATAATATCACCAATGTAACCTCAATTTGGAGTAAAGTCGTAATCATTTATCACTAAATGAATGAAAAAAAAATAAGATGTGAAAGGTTATTAAACCATTGCTAAATTAAGATATAAAAGGGGTTAAAATCAAAAGAGAGAGGGGGTATTTAAGCCCAAGAAAACAAAAGGAGATTATTTAATACATGGCCTTTGAAAATATTCACAAAGCTATTAAAAGGGGAAAAAACCATTTTAAGTGAAATACTATGAGGTTCTAGTAAAATGGAAGGAAAAATAAATAATTCTTAAATTGTCAATAAAATATGTTTATGTTTATTTGTATTTAGATTAAAATCGATATTTGACAAATAAAATTATTTTATTTTATTTTATTTATTTATTTTTTTGTTGTAGCAAAAGCAAAACCTTCTATATCATTAAATCAAAATATGGTTATATAGTTTACATAAGTTGTCTGAAACCAAGAGCTTTGGACAAACAGTTCCTTACTAAACACAAAAACCTCACAACTGTCCTCAGGTCAACTCAACCAGCACAGGCCAACTTAAGAGTTGATATCGTAAATCCTCTGCCTCAAAAACCATGCCAAAGGGTTTGTATATCCTCCTGACCCAACCAAACTATCGGGTCCTTCCCAATCGATGATCCGGGTGCCTGGATCCAACGGCCAGGAGCCAAATCGCTCCTCCCCACACAACCGAGCTTTAATCCGCGATGAAGGGTGGTAAGCAAAAACAACCTATGCCACATGTTGAATACTCAATGGAATCGTGGCCAAAAAAGTAAAACCGCTTACCATGTAAGCTTCGCGTGATCATCAAAAAACCACCGTGGTGTAGTATTCCACTCGAACTCGGTAGGGAAAACTATTCCGGTGACTGTAGGAACAAACCGCTCGCCATTTTTGATCTTACCATGGACCCATAATCCGAGACTGCCCTGATGAAACAGAAAGCTCTAACTCGAATCCATCTGAGAATCAAGGGCACCCAAAGGAAAAACTTCGGGAGAAAAGCCAAACTAAGAGGCAGAGGGTGCATTGGCAGGGGAAACTTCATTCTTGCATGACACCCTCCCTCGATATCAGACCACTTTAATGTCCTCTATCGCTTGCTCATTGCAAAGTACTTTTAAACAGTTTTGGGGCATTTCTTACCACTTCTTCTCCATCCTGCAATCTGCATTGTTCACCCCTTGGTTGGCCAGAATATCCGCAAACTTATTATCATTTTGGCGTGCATGATTGAAGCTAACAGTACAATGTCCCTGAAGGTGTGCTTGAATCCATTGATAAACCTAGATTAGTCTCCAATGATTTGAGACTTTCTCCTGTTTATAACCCCAACTAATTCTTTTTACATAGTTGATGGTTATTTCGGAGTCTACCTTTATAATGATGTTTGGGCTGCGATTTTGAATCAAGATCTCTAGGAATTGTGCCAAAGTCATTAATTCCACCATGTTATTAGTTTCTTTACCTAAATGGCTATGGAATATTAAGATGATTCTACACTCTTCATTTCTTAAAACTCCTCCAAAACCATGTATTCCAAAAGATTGCCTTTTGAGGCGCCATCAATATTGAATTTCAGGCAGCTTTTTGGTGGAGGGTGCTAGAAATATTTCTCTATATACATTGTTGTATCCTTTTTTCCAAGCCCTCGGGGAATGATCTCTTGCAATCCTAGAAGTCTGAGAGTTCTTAGCTCCTTTTTTTACATAGGATTCTCTGGGATATTGCGCACTGTGGTACTGACTCTTTACCTGATCTGCTTCAAAATTAAATCATAAAGCTTCTAGGGGTTGGAATTTCATTCTTGAAGATGCTTTTGTTTCTTTATTTCCACATATTCTAGATAATTAATACTGGAGTGAAAGCCTAGGCCAAATTAAGAGACTCATTCTCTAAAAATATCCTTCTCCATTTATTTATGGTATTAGTGATACTCCCTCTGTCCCTATCTGTTTGTTGGAAAATGTTGGCAAAAGAATCCCATAGCCACGTGGTGTAAGAGCAGCAGTTGAGAATGTGCTCCATAGTCTCCTCTTTCTCTTCACAAAGCTGACATCTGGAAGGACCCAAAATACCGCTTTTTCTAATATTGTCCCATGTCAAGATTTGCTTATGGTGAACCAGCCAAATAAAAAGCTTGATCTGCATCCATCCTTGGTAAATCCAAAGTTGCTGCCAGGATTTTTCTAGAACATTGGACTCCATCCCAAGGAGAATATTCTTTGCCTCCTTGAGATTAAAGGTACCTTTGTTGTTGTTACCCCATCTCAATTGGTCCTGCCCCTCTGTGACCAAGATCATCCTTTGTTTTAGTATGCTTCTTAGTGCCTCTACTTCTATTGTTATGAGGTTGTTATTTCTGTAGTCAATGTCACTCCAACTTCTCCACTTTCCCTGTACCTATGAGATATCCCAGAAATCCTTTACTCTGTTTAACCTTTGGGAATCTGTTTCCTGTTTGGGACTTAAAACTCTTCTTTTAACAGCACTGGTTCTTGTGCCATTTGTCCTCCCAAAATAGTGCTCGATCACCTTCTCTGATTTCCCAGAAATTGTATTGTTGCACTATGCTTCTATTATCCCAAACCCTGTCCCAGATGTGAGAGCCCCTTATGTTTCCAAACATTCTTATGAGATCATTTGTGTGCCAAGAGCTGGCATATTTTTCTTTCCAAATCCTTGCCCAATGGGCTTTTGGCTCTTGCACCCATCGCCACCAAAGCTTGGCCCCTAACACTTTACTAAGAATCTCCTGATCATCTAAGCCTAGACCCCCATAGCTTTTGGGTTTGCAGATTTTGTCCAAGGAAACTAGGGCCCATTTCTTCCTAGTTTCCTCCTTACCCCATAGGAAGTCTCTTTGAATATTCATGATCTGTTCTAAGACTCCTTTGGGAGCTGGAAAGGGTGATAACATGAAAACTCGGATGGGTTGTAGAACTTCCTTTGTCAGAACAAGCCTGCCAACCAAGTTCAAGGCTCTGAAGGTCCATTTTTTAACTTTATCCTGCAACTTGTTTAGCACAAGTTCCCAAATACTTTTAAGCATTGGTCTGTCCATGAGAGGCACTCTCAGATATTTTGAGGGGAGGGAGTCCCTTTGGAAGCCAAGGATCCTTGAGATATTTCTTTGAATAACGATGTTAGTATTAAAGAAGAAATTTTTTTTATTTTGAAAGATTAACTTCCATACCTGTTCCCATTGCAGAAACATAAGGGATTTGATTGTAGGCGGAAGCTTCTTTGACTGTGGGAATTCCTTGGAACGTGGTGTCATCTAGAAATTGTTGGTGAGTAAGTGTCTGACCATTCTTAGCTATTTGTAGACCCTTAATTTTTCCCATGTCTTTGGCCTACTTGATAGCCCTCCCAAGTCCTTCCATCACAAGAATGAAGAGAAAGGGAGAGAGTGGGTCCCCCTGTCTAAGGCCTCTAGAAGGAATGAATATCTCATAGGGAGAGTCGTTAACCAAAATTGAAAAGCTGGATGTAGTTACCAAAGCCATTACCCATATGACCCAATCGTGATTAAACCCAAAGGATGTGAGTATATTTTTGATATAAACCCAATTGGCCTTATCATAAGCTTTGGCGATATCCAGTTTCATGATCATCCTGGCGTGCTTTTTGCTTGTGAGAGAGTGAATCACCTCATGGGCTTGAATAATTTTTTTCAAAATTTGCCTACCTTGCACATAACCAGATTGCTCCTATGACACTAATACAGGGAGGAGAGGTTTGCGTCTATTAGCCACTAGTTTGGATATTATCTTGTATACTACATTGCATAAAACTATGGGTCTATACTTATCTTCTATTTGAGTCGAGTGCTGTTTGGGTATCAGGGAGATGAAGGAGGTATTGAGGGCCTTAGGATAGTTTTACTACCCCTTGAATCCTTAACATCATTTAAAATATCCAATTTAACTATATCACAACAAGCTTTGAAGAAATCCACATTAAAACCATCTCGGCCTGGTGCTTTGCCATTCTGCATTTCTTTGACTACTTCGCTAATCTCCTCTTCAGTTACTAGTCTATTTAGGTTAATATTTTCCTCTCTAGACACCAACTTAGGGATATATCTTGTGATTTCCTTTATTTATTCTTCCCTGTCTGGATTGTTTTCTTGTGAAATGTCTCAAAAATGCTTGACAAGCACTGTTTCAATATCCTTATGTGTGTTCTGAGTCTCTCCCTTCTTATCCTTTATTTCCAAGATTCTGCTGAATGCTCCATTGGCCATAGTGGATCTACTAAAAAATCTCGTGTTGCGCTCTCCTTATTTGAGCCATTGCACTCTGTATTTTTATCTCCAGAATATTTCCTCTTGATTGCATAGGTTTTCCCATTCATGGTGAAGTTTGTCAGACTGTTCATTTTTTTCTTTGTTAAATCCATATTGGATCAACTCCTGGTTGAGCTCCTGAATTTTGGTTTCCACTTATTTTTTGTTCACAAAAATGTTACCAAAATCCTTCTTGTTCCGTTCTTTGAGTCTAAACTTAATATGATTTAGTCTTTTATGCAAGAGAAACATTTTATATCCTTGGATCTGCAAGTCTTTAATCCACCATTTTTGGATATTACTCAAGAAATATGGGTGGGAGAGCTAGACATTTTTGAATCTGAAGGGTTTATTCCTTGGAGCATACAAACCCTTGATTTCCGATTAAATCAGCTATTGATCTGAGCCTCCAAAGGGAAGAATTTTTGTTGTGATTTCATTATTTATAAGCATAAGTTCCTCTAATATCATGAACCTGTCTAACCTAGAGGCCACCTGAACTTCCCCTCCTCTCTTGTTGTTCCAAGTAAAATGGCCATTGTCGGAGCCAGAGTCATTCAATTTCAAGTTCTCTTTGAACGATTAAAATGCTAATGAGTCTTTGTTTAGCACTCTAGTTCCTCCTTTCTTTTTTGAAAGAGATTTGATCATATTAAAATCCCCTCCCATGATAGAAGGGATACCAATCTGTCTATCCCTGAGATCAGTGAGGGATTCTAGCAATCTGAGCTTATCCTCTATTCTTTGAGGACCATAAAAATTAATGATTAGGAAGGTTTCAGAAACCCCTACTGGTTGAATGACTATTGATAAGTAGTTTCTGGATGCCTCTGCGTCTAATACTCTGAATTTTTGGGGGTTCGAGAGAGTGAGAATGCCCCCAGCAGTGTTATTTGCTTTAACTTCTAAAAACGCAAATCTATGGAGCCATTTGCTATGGATTAATTTTATTTTCTTGATGGAACACTTCATTTCCTGAATGAAGATCATATACGGCATATCTTGTTTCATTCTAAAACTGAGCATTATTTTCTTTCTTTTACAACCTAGACCTCTTATATTCCAAGATGTAAACTTCATAATTAACGATTTGTGAAGGAGTAACTAGTCAAGTGTTTCATCTTACCTGATTCTATCATCAGCTTTCCACACTCTATTAATAGCTCCTTTTACTTTTTTTCTTCCCCTTTTCTTGCCTGCATTTCTAGTTGCTAATCCTAGGTCTGATTTCATTGTTTTCACACCTCTGCACTCCTGCACATCAATGTTTTTTCCTTTAACTGCCCCCTTTTCCTGAGTTTTCCACAAAAACAATTGTTGTATTCTATTGCATTCATCTTCAGATAATGAATTTATCCTCACCGTGGTTCCCTATTGTATAAATCCTTCCAGATCTAGGTGTTATTTATTTAGAATTTCCTGAAGTTCGTGATCGTCTAGATCTGTTTCACTCTGGGTCTTTTCCTAGTCCATCTCTATCTTTGTTTCATATCTCTAGCTTTGTCTCATTCATCATGGTTTCTTCCTTATCATTAGTATTTTGTACTGGAGTGTAGTTTTCCCCCTTCTCCTTTTCCTTAGGGTCTTCCTCCATAGATTGGTCTTTGTTTGACATATCTTCAATCTCTACCAGAGCTTGGAATTTATTCTGACTCACATTTTTCCCCTCATTATGTTGTTGCTTTGGTTCTTTTTTACTTCCTTTTCCTCTGCTTGCTACTTTCTAAAAGTTTTATGTGTCCTTCTTTGCTTTCAGTTTACTTTTGTCTTCTACTTTATTGAGAGGGCAGTCTCTGATCAAGTGTCCATGTTCGTGGCATTTACAGCATCCGAACAGAATATGCTCATAGTCCACCACTTTCACCCATACCTCATCTAAAACTTCCAACAAAACTTCGTCCGGAAGAGCTCCTGAAAGATCCATCTCCACACAAATCCCTACATAGGAAGTATATTTACCCCTTCTGATGACTTCTAAGGCTTTAACAAAATGACCTAGTTTATTGCCTATAGCCACAAGTGATTCATTTTTCCAATAATCCAGAGGTAGAGAAAAAAGCGTTACCCAAACAGGAACTAAAGTGAAAGTTTCCCGCTCTGGAAAAAATTTCATCACCTAAGGCCGCATATAGAGGCCCACTGTTGCAAAAAAGTAGGTCGCTCCTTCAAATATTCTATCTTTGTCTTTGATCTTTGTAAACACCACTGTGAAGAAACCCTTTGACCCAAGGCACAGAGCGATAGTACCTTTAGGTTTCCAGTGATATTTGATCCATGTCTGCAAAGCTTTTTTAGTGGGCCATACTCCCATGAATTTGCAAATGATGGCATAAGTCTCCATATGTTCCCTATGCTCCTGCAGTGCCAGATTATTTAAAACTACTCTCGGAGTGATTTTCACTCTGGGTCTACAAGGTCCCTTTTGTTTATCATCCTTTTTTTTTCCTGGTTTTCGTCTTCTTCTTCCTTGTCCTTTGTGTTTATCTTGTCGTTGGACTCTGCCCCATCTATCTCCTTTTCCTTATTTCTGCTTTCTTCCTCCACTGAACCTATGACATTACCCAGTTGTGACTTGCCTCCGCTGGCCACAGCATCTTTGTAGGAGGCAGTGGAGCTCCCTCCTTTGCGAGCCTCCATTATGGTTAGACTCTACGTCTCTCAGAAACTCTACGCGATTTTTCGTTCTCCTTCCCCGTCCTTCACCGAATCCTCGATCCTTAAACTACATGCTCATGTAAATCATCGAATGTGTCTTTGCCAAATAAGATATTATTATTTATATGGCTCAAGAATTATATTATTATTGAATGTGCTAACTAATTAGTGGATTTTTTTTCAAATATAATTGAAAATATAAATTTGTAAAATGAAAAACAATATGACATAAAATAGTTACATATGCATATTGGAGACTTTACTTCTGGCTTTTAATTCAATATTAAATATTTATTTTACGATGATAGTGAGATAGTTCTAGGATCACCCTAGATGTCCACGAACTATGGAATTATACCTTAGACATGAAGAGGAAGTTTTGAACATTTTCCTATAACGAACAAAATATAACATTGTAGGATGATACCTTAAATAACACTAGAAAACCATAAATATATTTCAAAAGTAATCATTTAAGAAAATTAAAGGTAAATATCAAAGACATAGAAGGAAAGAGATGAAATTATCTTAGGTAAAAATGAATAAATTATTGCCTCAAAAGTCATAGTCAAAACCTGATCACATTGATCAAAAAGTTAAAAGGTGAAAATAAGTCATAGGAAATAAAGTTAGAACAAATTATCAAGAGGGAAGCATTGAGGCCTTCAAGTGTAGATATACAAGTTGTGGATAAAGGAGAAAATATAGATCTAGTTAAAATTACAGTCAAGAAGACAACTTAGTTGAAGTAAAAACATTTGAGTACAAAGACACTTTATTGACATCCTAATCATAAAATAAGATACCCTAACTAGTTAGTGTATCAACATTTCTCAAAAATAAATAAATAACATATCTTTTGAAGAATATTATTACTAATAAATATTGGGGATCCTATAAGATCAACATTTTTCAAAAAATCGAATTAAAATAATTAGATCATGTTATAATTTGAAAATTCTTCTCAATGCCTATGCCTAGAAATTTATATCATTGTATATCATCCACTATAATAATGTCACAAGACAAAAACAATCAAGTGAAATTATTAGAAGTAAAAATAAAAAATATAAATACTTTTTACTAATATATATTAATGATAGATTGTTTTTAAAGCTAATGCAATGTTATAAACATAGATAACATAAATATAAGAAAATAATATAAATAATAAACAATAATTCATATTTAATAAAAAGACACATAAAAAGATAGGTTTCAATGAAAGACGATGACTTTTTAAAAAAAAACAATTCCACTTAATATTTATAAGGTGTTATTATTTGTAATCAAGATATACATATCATTTTTACTCATATTTTTATATAAAGATATTGTTGTTTATAATCTAATATAAATATCAATTTTACTTATATACTAGTTCTTTATCCTTAATAGATATTTTTGCTTTGTCCTGATATAAATCAAATTTGATTATCAAATATGAAAACTATAAACTTATGGTAATGAATGATGTGATTGCACTAGGAAAACTTCAAAGAAATTGAATTCTAGACAAGCAATTAAGACCAACTTATGACCCAAAATGCATGTAAATACAATAATGTTCGGTAAGCTATTATTGATCATTTGGATATTTATGAATCTAATAATGAATGGTGGAAGACATACTTGTTACATAATTATGAAATGACATACTTTTGGAGTACATTCGAAACTTGAAGGGATCTTCCTATTTTATAGGAAGTATTGTCACTAAATTATTCAAATTTTTAAAAATATATAGAGTTTAAATATATTTAGTTAAGTGGACGTTGATATGAGGTCGATAAGATAAAGTGGCTAATCACGTTTGCAATGCTAATATATATAAATGCAGTAAATAGTGCATAGTTTGATGCATATAATTTAGGTTTGTTAAAATATTAATTATATTTCCAATATTATATTATATCAAAATATATGTTAGAGTTTTAAATTTCATGGTATAATAAAGGTATGTTAAAGGTATGTTAGATACTTATTTTTTAAGAGTTGGTGTGGAAGCTGAATAGATTAAGGAAGTCCAAGAGATCTTGGAATACGAAATCAAAGGTCATATGAATGTACTATAAATGTATATCGTTTGTTAATAATAGAAGCACTCTTCTATTTATTTTTAATATCATGTTGTTGCAATGTGTGTATTTAACATGGTATTAGAGTGAGCATTCTCTTGCCCTAGTCAAATTTGAGCCATTGTTTTGTGGCCTTTATAAATCTGAGCACTTCTCCTTATCAGTTTTGTGCCTTTCGAAACTGCTTCACTGTCACTTCCATTCTTCTCTCCTTTGGATGTTCCTTTACCTGAAAATCTGGTTCTTCTCTCTCTTGAGCTAGCCAATGACATAACTGTGCAATAGTTGTCATCTTCCATAACCGCTCCTACATGAAATCATTTTCCATCCAAGCTCCTTCCTCAGGCTATGCGTACTTTAATGCTCAGAAATTTGTGCCTACTCGCTGGCTCCAGTGGATTCTAGAAACACTCTCTACCATTGCAGAAGTGTATTTGTGCCATTCTGGATGTTCTCTAACATAGAGAAGTGCTCCTTCACTTAGAATTATTGGTGCCATTTTTGTCCTGCCATTCTCAGCCTAACGCTCAACCTATTGCTCTCCCCACCAATTTCAATACCAGATATTATGTTGTGGTATCGTAACTGCAATATATAACTTTGTTGCGATATATCAACCAGCTCTAATTTCTGGTATAAACTCCACTCCACCGCTGCATTAAAATATTACCAACTCTGTTTATATAGCTAGTTGTTTTGTATTCATCAGATAGTTGCATTTATATTGACAACTAGGATGAAAAATGCCCAGCTTATATGACAATGGATCTATATTTGATCCTAAAGTTCTTGATCTCACACAGGATGATTTAATAGAGAAATTTACTACTGGTATTTCTACTATGACAACTCTTTCTCTGGCGATCAGTTATCCCACAATTGCAACTATTCCACATGCTATCATCAATAGTTATAAGAATTTATTAGGAGTTTCTATTGAACTTGACTATTCTTTTCCACTCGCTGAGAAAGTTAAGGAGTATTTGAAGGATCCAAGCAAGTTTGTAGTTTCTGCTACCCCAGTTGCCGGTGCTACAGAAGCTACACCTACTACAGTTGCTCCAAACAAAGAGGAAAAGAAACCTGAGCCAGAGGAAGAGTCTGAAGAGGATATGAGTGTCAGTCTTTTTGACTAGATTGGATGATTGAACATCACAGATCATTAGAATTGATAATTTCAAGACAACTATTATTCTTCCATTTTGTCACAATGTCAGTCCATCGAGTTAAGTTATATGTTGAGCTTTTGAATCATGGCTCCAATGCAACTATTCGTGGCTAAGTGTTGCACTCGGTTCCATATACCGCTTCTTAATTCCATTACAATATATCATTATATCATTGCTCGCTCCTCTGTGGTATAACCTCCTTCGACTCTTGTACCCTCGACTCTTAGTTCACACTCCGGTCCCTACCACTTCTATTCACACTTTGGTTCCATTGATATGTGTGTTGAATGTATGTTGGTTATGAAGTTGAGTTGTGACATCCAATTATGAAGCAATGGTTTATATGAATTAGTCTCTTAGTCAATTCTTTGCATTGAATCATCACTTGAAGGTTTTAAGGTTCAAGGAATACAAACATTTTGGCAGTTGGCACCTGGTGTTGTTCAGTGCATTGAAGGTCAGTCCCTCTCTTGGTTGGAGAGTGTAAGTTATATTGATTGAGATTTGGTTGGAGAGCATGATTTATATGGTTTTTGCACTGGTATACAGTTGGTTTATATGCATAAAGTTCTTTCTTACCAAAGCTCCAGCCTTGATGTGTTGATTTATTATGTGTTGACTAATCTCCAGTAGCCTTTGCACATAGAAACTCCTACATAATGTCGTTCACTGGACCAATGGAACATGCAGTACTGTAAACTTCTAGTGGTGCAATATATAGTGGCATAGTGCTAGAGTACAATGTACTGGTCTTGGGATCAACATAAATAGTTATCCCATCAGCAGCTCCAAAAATATATGGTGTATCATCATACCAAGCTCTATCGAGGTCTGAATCTTCAACTGGTGAAAGAGATTGTCCTCCATTAATATATGTGATAGTCAGAACGAAGGTATTCTCTGCTAATCCTGTTGAATTCAGTGAAGCCTATCACTCAAAATTATTAGGAATGCCACAGAAGAGTATAAAGAGCACATAAATCAAAAATGCCACTTTGCCCATTTCCATTGCATCAATGGAGGTTTGAATCCATAGTTCAAAGCATTGTTCCCTTTCTCTTTTTATTAGGCTCTATATATTAAGATATTTGTGTGTTAAAATCCTATGATTGTTGCTCATTTTGCATCAACATAACTGTGAAAAATTAGGCTAGAATAAGAAAGGACTGGTGCAGCCAATATCTTTGGTGGTGAAATTCTTATTTATGGACATCATGTTTAGTTAAGTAGAGGAGTTATATCATGTGGGGTTTTCGATATTTTAACTAATTTGGAGATTGAAGACTATTGAGAGCTTCTTTGTCTTGGCATTGTATTAGAGTTTGGAGTGCATTTAGGTCCTCATTGTTTTACTATTTTTTTTTGGTTAAAACCTGGCTCCAATTGGTGCAATATTAGAGTTACTGGAAAATCTAATACTCTCTACTATGGATAATACAATCAAAATCAACAAATATTTTATCATCGATATTCATAGTTGTTTACAAGATGTACATGATAAGATTGAATTTTTGCAGCTTGAGTCTCAGCTAGAGCAAGCAGAATTATAACAATAGAGTCATCATTCTAAACCTGCTTCTATTTAGAACAATGAAACAGACTCCCATAAACAGCAAGTCAATAATGTTGCAAATTTAGATTTAGTGCCTAATGCAACAACAGATTTGCATGCAAAAGAAAAAATTCAACCTACACTTCCCAAGTTGGTCATCAGACCTTGGGAATATCTTGTCCACAACAAGCACAAAACTCATCTTGGATATGACAAGGATGTGTCATTTCATATTCTAGATTACTCAAATCCCATCAAGTTTGAGAGTGTTGGATTCCTTCATGACAGTTCACCTTCAACTGTTCCATATTTTGTACCTCTTCCATAGCAACAACAATAGATTGTGAAATGCCAACACTGTGACCGAGTTGGCCATCCAAAAGATCACTATTTTGATCTTCATCCATGTAAGAACTGACACAAAACTAGTCATTCTTCAAACAAATGCTTCAGAAACAAACCTCCCACAAGAACAAAGATTCATCTTAGATGGATTGCTTCTTGGCAATGAGCATCAACAACCAAGAATATATTCTAGTCATATGTCAGAACTTGTTCTAAAGTATTGAACAGTCTTGCAGTTGAATTTTCTCCATCATCTCACCTTCTATCTGACAGGGAGGGAAATGATGGCTGTCTACAAGCTTCAAAGCCACATCAAGTGAGCCTGAGCTGTAGCCTACCATACAAGATTTAAAGCTGTAGCCAGAGACAAAGATGCCGCTAAGCATGCCTTCAGTCGGTGATACCTATTCAAAGAATTGGGAACACATCCTCTAGCAGAAGACTTCAACTTCTTCCCAGTTTTGGAAGAGTTTTAAGAATTGCATTAAGCATTCCAGAGTTGGTGGTAATCCTTAAACCATCATAGGTTGAGACCTCCCTTTCATGGTTGAAGGTTTCCTTCTTCAAAACATCAGGAGCACTTCGTCTAGTAAAAGGCCTGAGCTTCATGCCAGACTTGGAAGAGTTCTAGGAACTGCACTAAGCATTCCAGTGTTGGTGGTCATCCTTAAACCACTGCCCTTTATACCAACATTTTAGAGAGCACATTCAGCCTAGTGCTACCATGCATTTTTGCACGTTTTGTATTACAACTCTCTTCTTGGAGTCATACATAACCCTTCGGATTAAGGGGGGAATGTTGGAGACCTAATCCTTTAAGGGTTTATGTGGAAGCCGAATAGACTAAGGAAGTCCAAGGGACCTTGGAATATGAAACCAAAGGTCATATGAATGTACTATAAATGTATATCATTTGTTAATAATAGATGCACTCTCCTATTTATCTTTAATATTTTGTTGCTGCCATATGTGTGTTCAACAAAGTGTATTAAAATTAATAACAAATTTTTATGGATATTTTAGTAAAATAATTTATCATAACAAATTTTATAAGTTTTATAAGTTCTGTATTATTTAGTGTTTTATTTTAATATTAAGATTTAATATATTAGATTGATATATGAAATATTGAAAATTAAAATTAAATTAAAATAAAACGAAAAACAAATATTATATGATTCATAAAATGAATACAATATTACAATATCTATTTTGGAATCTAATATGGTAAATTTATCTAAAAAGTGAAGATTGTGCTTTGATATTTTTTTCTCAAAAAAATTAGAGGTTAATTTATTATGGAATTTCCAAGAAAAGTGTAGTTTATATGGCTATTACACGTTCTTTTATTTCCTATATTTTTATCCAATATCTCACTCCATTATCTTAATCAACTAAAAGATAGAAAAAATGAAATCTCTTCCGAACCATAATATTTTGCATGTTTTGATAGTCATTTAAAGTTATTTTATTTTTTTTAATACATCAAATTTCAATTAGAGTTAAAGATTTTTACCCTTATTGAATGTCCACACCGAACTCATTCCACATTTATGTTATTGAATGTCCACACCGAACTCATTCCACATTTATGAATAATATGAGTTGACATGTCATTCTTTATTAGTCAAAACATTAGTAAGACGTAAATTCCTTAGAAAAACTGTGATTGATATTAATTTGTAACCTCAAAAATACATTTTTAATACCTCAAATGGGCTAAAAATATTAATACCTTAAATGATCAAAATAAGAAGTATTCCTAAATGATTTTAAAATACTTTCCCTCCAAGTTTTATGAATAGAAAGTACTAAAATGTATGGCAAATTATATAAAGATGCATCTTAGATTAAAAATGAAGTTTAGAATATAATAAAAATATATCTAAATGGATTCTAATTATGTTGAGTATACGTGGGATAAAATTTGAAATACATTAATGTATTTAGTTATACATGGTAAGTTGGAATGTTTTAAAGATAGATAGAAAAAATTAATATAATCGAAATTGGATGGAAGGATATTTAAAAATTATAGGGTAAATATTATTCGAAAGGATATAACCTAAGAAAAATATATTACTATTAAAATAATATGCATATTTTTCATTGTCAGGATTAATAATGATTTTAAATTTTTTGAATTTAGGTTTTTGTGATTTACAATGAGTTAAGAAAAGTTTTTTAAGTAGAAATGACATAAAATAAAAAGTTTTTTGGTATAGATCACATAAGAAGAAAAGCCTTTTAGTATAAATTATATAAGAGAAATTTTCGGCTGACGAGTTTCAAATCAACAAGTGTGGTTCATTGTCAGGACCAGATGAAGATGTAGACCACGACGAAGGCTTAAATAGAGAGCAATGTAGAGACCATAATGTCAAGTAACCACTATATCTGAATATAAAATTTAATTATGATATTAATTTCTTAATATATTAAAAACAAGTATTATTAAGTAATGACTATATTAAACAACTAATTTTTTGAAAAATAATATTTAAATTATGATAATAATTTATTAATTTATTAAAAAAAAAATATTAATAAGTAATGGCTATATTAAATGGCTAGTTTTTGAAAAACAATATTTAAATTAACTTATTGAAATTGAATATTATTAAAAATTCTATTATGGGAAAATAATGAAAAAAAACAACAACAAACAAAATTAAAAAAATCAAAGTCAAACTCCAAACAACACTGGAAGTAAAAAAATTATTAAAAAATAATCAAGACAAGATCACTTAATAAATAAACATAATTAATCGAAATAAATGGAACTAAAATAAAATAATTAATAGAAAATATATAAAATAAAACAAAAGTATACACAAGTCTAAAGAAATAAATACATATATATTGTTACAATAAATAAAATAGGGTCATAATAAAATATGGTGCTGAGGCTCATTAAACAAATAACAAAAATACTAAAAAGAGTTAAGAATGAATAGGATGATAAAATACTTAAGAAAACAGGAAAGATAAAAAATATAAACTTTAAAGAAGAATAAATCAACAACAAATATTATAAAAAAGACACCAATATTTACTTAGATAAATAAACAAACAAAATAAATCCCAAAAAGAAACATATAAAAGTAAGAGGACCCAACTTCTACTAATAATCTAACTATTGTCTCTATTCAAATTACAAATTTATAAAAAAAATATACCCACAAAACTAAAAATTATATGCAAAATTATAATAATAAATTCAATTTATAAAAATAAATATAAAACAAGTAGGGTATGCAAATGGTTGTCCAAAATAACCTACAAGTCAAATGGAACATTGCTTGTATGGAATATTGGTTAAGTATGAGGAAAGATTAGTATCCAACGGCTCATGGAACATTGCTTACATAGAACATTGATTAAGCATTAGTTGATATTAGCATCCAAAGGCTATGGATAGAAAACAACAATTGACTATAATGTAACTTTCATTTTATTGAATAGTTTAACTAGCATTTGCACCTAATGTTGCAAAGGAAACGTCGTAAGGCATAGAGTGTGGAGGAATATTGAAATGTATTGTCTCCTATGTTGTTTAGGGTTGGTGGTGAATGTATTAAATATTCATTGATGGAATTTCCTTTTTCAAGTGCAAAGTGATTTTCGTATAGAAAAATAGGTGGAAAATAGAATGGCCCTTGAATTCTTCAAGTAGTGTATGGAAGACTTTTTTTAGAAAATGTTAGATCTCTTCCATGTGTGGTGTCATGAGAAACATGGATGATGGAAACCATCTTCTCAAGGTTGGTTTGGAAGGTTTTTATGGAGAATAAAAAAGAGAGATCAATACAAATTTCATCACCAATAACCAAATCAGAGGACTCAATTTGACTTTATTTTGCAACAGTTCATTCCTATCTTGTCATATGGTAAGTCTCTATCTTTTCTTCCCATGTTTATATTGTACAGGAGTGGTTAAAAGCTTGAGATTGATAGGTTCTTACAAACTTAGATCTATTCTATAGACTTCAATCTATATTCGAGGTGGGTTTTTACAAAAATTGATTGATTCACAACAGTTGTTGCATCCATTCATGTAATCTTATAGGCATGCAGTTCATTATTATAGCAAGAAGTGTTCATTGCTTGGCCATATTGTTTGAGTTTTCACTAATATATTGAGTCACAACAACTATTGTGTTCATTCATGTAATCGTATAGGCATGCAGTTCATTATTATAGTAACAAGTGTTCATTGCTCGGTCCTAATGTTTGAGTTTTCCCTAATATATTGAATTGTTATTTTAACTTTCAAAGGCTTGTTGTGGTAGATGAGGAGACCCAACTTTCATTTTTGTTGATTGCTTAGTCATAATGTTTGAGTTTTCACTAATATATTGAACTGTGATTTTAACTTCTAAAGGCTTTTTGTGGTAGATGAGGAGACCCAACTTTCATTTTTGTAGAGTTGGATAAAGAGCCACCTTGAAGATGGAAGCAGGATATTGAAATAAGTAGTTTTGTTAGTATGGGAAATCTTACAAAGACCCATGATTTCACACAAGTGAGAGAGACAATTTACTTGATTTCTATAAGTTTATCAATAGAAAGGACAAGAAAATTAGTATTATGAGAACTGGTTGGTTGTTATGTGCAAGTAGCTAAGCCAACATAAATCCATCTTAGCCCAGGATATTGAGTAGTGTTGTTTAGTGTGTATGTTTGAATGCTGGAATAATGTGTTTTTGGACTATTTATTGTGCTTGTGTTGCCTTCGCATTTGCAAACTAACCAGTATTAGTAATTTCAGTGGGATGTACAGTGTCAGCAATGCCTTCGTCTGTATTACTAGAAAAGGATGTACAATATTAGCTATGTCTTCATCTGTATAGAGCATTGGCTATGCTTTCGCCTGTATTACTAGAAAAGAATGTACATTGTTAGCAATGCCCTTGTTTGTATTACCAGAAAAGAAGATGTACAATCTTAGTGATGTACTTGGTGTGTTTTACTTGCAATTTGCAATGATGGACAATATTAGTAAAAGTTGCATATCCTTTGAGGATCTTGTTTTTTGACCTTAAGATTACTGATATGAGTTTCCATGATTGATGTATGCAGAGGAAGGTTGATATAAATAAAACAAGCTGCAGCAATGGAGGATTTGCATTTTGTTCTACACCCTATTCAACTTTATAGTATATGGCAAATACGTGTTGTGTTTTTGTCTAAATGTTGATATAGAGAAAGCATATGCTAACTAATGGTGCAGGAGGATTCTGTACACAATATGTAGTGACCATGGACATTGGATGTTGTTAGATTTGCGATATAGACCTATTAACTTCCATATTTATATGGATTAGATATGACTTATTTGAAGAACTTTCACTCTTTTAATGAAGAAACTTAATATGTGGTGGTTAAGTTATCTATTTTCAATATAATATGTTGTTATTATTTTAGTATTTAAGATTTATCATTTACTATGTTATGTTCCGTTAATAGAAATATTGTTCTACCTTGAACAAGAAAACATAATTATATTGGTTAGGGTTTGTTCTATCCTATTTGGTTTATTTTTTTATATATATTGAAATTGTTATCTCATCAAATTGTTTCTACTTTTGGGATTTTGTGGATTTCCTGCCTCAGATTTCCCCTTAATCACAAGTCATTTCAGTGCAATTTTGGAGTGAACTTCACTTGTGTTTGCAGTGTTGGTTTTTTTGTTTGTACAAGTAAGCTCCTACAACCCTCTACTTGACAATGTGGGGTCTGAGAGGCCTAGTGCAAAGGATTCAAGTTTGCAAGGGAAGCATAAAATCATTATTTCCCCATCCAACTCTATAACTACAAAGTTGTTGTATACCTTTATAATGGAGAATTACAATCATGGTCACAAGGTAATGCAGGCTGAACTAAGAAACATTAGCCATCATGTAATACACATTATTATATTATATTCATGTTATATCATGTCATTGACATTATCAAACACTGAGACATCATGTAATGTGTATTATTTTATTGATGTCATATAGGGTTAGATCTGAAAACTAGAACAATTGTTATAATGGCTAAATATTGACACACTAAAGAAGACAAAGGAGAAGCAGAGATTTTTCGATTTTAATTTGCATTACTCTGGCCTAATAAATTGACAGAAATTCAATGATCTTTCACCATTCACACACTTTTCCCCAGGACATTGAGACCTCAACGATTAAAATCATAAACTTGATGCACAAAACCATAGGTAGGTCCGCCCACCTAATATGGGGTCTAAAAAAAATTTTTGAACCGCTACCCTAGATCCCATATAGGGGGTCAATACCCCAAAGGGGGGCTACCACCCCACTTCCTGCGCTCCTCGCAACAAAAGGGGGGTGCCAATAACACACACAAGGAAACCCACACGGAGTTGTTTTTGAGTTTGATAGAACCATTAACCCTCAAAATAAAACTTAGTTACATGCTTAATACAACTTAGAGAAGAAAAAACATGGCCAAATGGAATTTGCAGATCTTGGACCACTTGAAGCAGTTATGGCTGGAACAATAGAGTAGTCTTTCTTTGGTTATTGATTTCTTTAACAGAGATCCGATGGAAACCACATGGAGTTGTTTGTGAGTTTAATAGAATCATGAAACATCAAAAGAAAACTTAGTTACATGGTTAACACAACTTAGAGAAGAAAAATCATACCCAAATGGAATTTGTAGATCTTGGACAACTTGAAGCAGTTATGACTGAGGCAATAGAGTAGTATTTTATTTGGTTATTGATTTATTTAACAAAGATCTGATGGAGAGGACTTCAATTTTTTCTAAGGGATTTTATCAACTTTGATCTATTAATATGTTTTATATAAGTGATATGTAGCATGTAATAATATGTTTTATATAAGTAATCTGTAGCATTATTAGAAATTCAATCACAGTTAACAGTGGCCATGACCCTTTGTATTTATAAGATTAGATCATCAGTTTTTTCAAATAAAGCATACTTCGCCAACAAGTTACTGTTTTGTTAAGACTAAGTACTTGTTTATTATTATAAGACACAAAAATATTGAAGTTCGAACTAGTAACTACCAATTTATTCTCAAAAGACTTCAAGCGCTCAAAATGTATGAATATATACGATAATGTACAAACAAGTTAGTTGAGAAAACATGGAACATCCTCGACTACCACAACAACCCTAAATTCTAAGAACATAATACGTGTACATCAAATACAATCTTAGAAGAAATCCTCTGTTCTGTTCAAATTTAGGCAATTCACCAGCATAAGTTACTAAATTAAAGGCGTTGAAGCAGCCAAGATGAGGCATCATCAACTTTTTCAATCATCAAGCCAATCCAAATTAAAACGTTCTTCGATGACCTCAACTATGAGATTAGGCATGGTAGAGGCTTTGATAGACAGCCACTGTCGTTCAATGCTCTAATCATAGATTACACATTTGAGAGATCTTAGTTTGGCTAATGTTTTAGGCAGCTTCTTCAGTCCAGAGAACTCCCTCATGTATAGAATCTTTAAGTTTGATAGCTGATCAAATTCCATGGGAAGGTCCTTCAAAGACCTGCATAATGAAATATCAAGAAATTCAAGTTGCTGAAGTGCAAAAATGGAAGGAGGAAGCACTGACAAACTTGGGCATATGCAGACAATCTCAGCACCCTAAGTGACCTTAACCTCCGAAAGTCATCGGGTAAATTTTGGATAAGATGACAATTAGTGATAGATAACTTATGGAGGTAAGTTAAATTGCATATGTTTCCAGGCAGTTCCTCCAAATCACTGCAGTGGTCAAAGATGATTTCTTGAAATTTTGGAGAGTTTGGAAAGTTATATCCCTTATCCAATAAAGTCATATCCCCGAAACCCTCACATAGGCATACAGACAAGTTTTCCAAGCTCTCTCATGATCTACAATACTGATAAAGAGGAGACACAATCAACCTCCCATGTAGTACAGACTTTATTTGAGGAAATGCAGGAAAGCTCAGCAGTCCATGAAGTGTTGAATGCTTAGAACTATAATTGTATATTATAGCAACCTTCAATTTTGACATGGTATGTAAAAATGTTGGAAGACAATAATGACTGGCAGCGAAAAACAAAGTCAATACTTCCACCTCAGGAAAGTTTATTTGACACCAATTTTTCTCTTCCATTGGACCTACAGTTCCCAGAAATGTAAAAGTCAGTATGTTATGCTGATAAAAAATGTTTATCTAACATCTTAATAAAGTTGGAACATAAGTAGATTAATCAAAAAATGATTCAATGTTTAGGCAGTTAAATAAAACAAGTTTCAGTAGTGACCTATATGAATTGAAACAAATTGAGCCTTAGATGCTTGATCTTTGAGTGTTAGCCATTTTGTGGGAATATTATCCTCCTTGCTAGGCATAAAAATCCTCTTAAAATGAATGGTACTATCCTAGTTGGCGAGACAAGAGTCTAAATCTCGCATCACATCATGTTGAGAAAAAGAGAGCTCAGAGGCACAACTAAATGAGATGGCTCGACACCTGACACATCAAAAACTTGTATTAACTAAGAGGATTAAACTCGAAAGCCTCTTATCTCTGCTGGTTAACACACTAATCCTACCTTCCTAATTTCTAATAAATCATGTAAAAAAAATTAAGCCTAAAATTGCTGGTATAGTTAATTTTTCTCATATATTTTTGCCTCAAATTTTCTGCAAAGTTCATGCTCTATCTGATGAAACTGAGAATTTAGGGTTTTCCCAAATCCCATTTTCTTTAAGAACCAAGATCCTGGATGGGTTATAGCCCACTCAATCTTCCGCTACGCTGCAATAAGAATATTTACTCACTGTTTTCAAAAATGAAAACAGAGCATATAGGATTCGCGCACACAGATCTTTGGAACGCACACACATCAAATCATGACAGCAACATAATTCATATCAAATGGACAGTGCACATGCGTTTTACTGTATTATAACGGTCCACCGTATAAGGGTTGAACCCACAGCACACATCATTTAATAACCACCACACGCTATGTAATATTATCAAATCAACCCTATTTAATTTATGGTGCGCAGTCCATAGCACGCACTGTTTGGCGGTCCTTTTTTTGTTTCCATGGTACTGTTAATGCCAATGCAATTACATATATTACCACAGCTTATATAATCTAACTCTACAGGCATTCTCACCATAACAAAAAAACAGTATACGCGCGCCAGTTTAAAGCACGTTCCAACCTTTGTATTCAACCATCCAAAAACATCAATCGAAGAGTAGAAAGGCGACCCAGCCTTCCAATACACAGTGAACTAATATATTGCATACATGCATCCATAACAACATGAAATTAAGCCAATTATCAAATACATACAAACGTATAAATGGGCACAACGTACAATAAACCCAGGTATATATATATATCACAAAACTATTACAAAATTAAGGCATTTCAGCCTTAAACAAGCTCTAGCTCGATTACATCTTGTCACTCACAAAATTCCTCACAAACAGATATCTAACACACCCTATTACATTGTCTTTATATAAGAATTTTAGGAAGAATTTTAGGAAGGATCAATCTTATCCTCTCCGGATTTTCTCCACAAAAGCTCCATGCATGCGCTTTAAATCTGCTTTATTCTTTTTAAATCTAATTTTGTCCTTTAAATCAAGCTTTTCTCTTGTTCTGATCCTCAGGTCCAGGTTAGCTAGCTTAGTTGCTGGTTGCTCCCGCATCACTATCAAAGGATGCCACAAGCACAATAAATTAAGTACATATACCCTTCAAAAGAAAACTTAGTTACATGGTTAACACAAATTAGAGAATAAAAATCATACCCAAATGGAATTTGCAGATCTTGGACCACTTGAAGCAATTACGGCTAAGGCAACAGAGTAGTCTTTATTTGGTTATTGATTTATTTAACAGAGATCTGATGGAGAGGACTTCAACTTTTTCTAAGGGATTTTATCACCTCTGATCTATTAATATGTTTTATATAAGTGATTTGTAGCATGTAATAATATGTTTTATATAGGTAATCTGTAGGATTATTAGAAATTCAATCACAGTTAACAGTGGCCAGGACCCTTTGCATTCATAAGATTAGATCATCAACTTTTTCAAATAAAGCATAGTTCGCCAACAAGTTACTGATTTGTTAAGATTAAGTACTTGTTTGTTATTATAAGACACAAAAATATTGAAGTTCAAATCAGTAACTACCAATTTATTCTCAAAAGACTTCATGCACTCAAAATGTATGAATATATACAGTAATGTACAAGCAACTTAATTGAGAAAACATGGAACAACTACCACAACAACCCTAAATTCTAAGAACATAATACTTGTACATCAAATACAATCTTAGAACAAATCCTCTGCTCTATTCAAATTTAGGAAATTCACCAACATAAGTTACTGAATTAATGGTGTACATAAAAACCCGAGTAAGAGTGCAAAATCCCTTTCAATGTTGCAAGGTATATGTTTGCATGCAATTTTTTTTGTCTGTTAGTAGATTTGGGTACATTATTCTTAACCTTTAAGTAATTTGTAGAGGGATGAATTATTTAGAACTATGATGGTCACAGACAGGGATGCATGGTTATTGATAATTTTTTCTTGATTTCGTTAGGAAACATCCTCAGCACACTACATTGTGCAACAATACATGGCTGCCATTGGCTGCCTCAAGTTTTAGAATTCGATAAAGAGCTCATACATAGTGGGTAGAGTCAAAATGATATCCTCAGAAGATCAAATGGCCACGAAAGCTTGCTGAAATTATTCACTACAAGCTAGCGAAACTGGATGCTTTGTATTGCAGAAAATGATGCCTAATACATGGTCAGTGGAGTTAGTTTTGGGTGGGAGCAAAGTGCATGCTGGAAGCAACAGGAAGATTGTTTGGAGGAACACACGCTGGCTTGGTTCACATGCTGCCAAAGGTCTTCCTCGACCTCTGCGCTGGGCTCTTCAGGTATGTCTATTCTGATGGCACAAGAACGAGGATATTTTGGCTGCAGAATGTGTTTAAAAGTCAACTCGTGATTCAGTGAAAGTCGTATTTGTTTAGTATGAAAGCATGTAGACTAGGCCTAGGATGAAGAGAAAATTATGAGTCCAGTAAGTAAATGTGTTAATATGGCTGCATTTTTTTGGTTTTTACAGCTTGTCAAAATTCAACAAATTCTTGATTTTTTTACACATGCATGCAAAGTAGGTTACATAAAAGTCTATTTTAGTGAAAGATGATTGTCTTGGTATAGTATGGTTGTTTGAATGACACCTTTTTGGCCAAGGTTTGTGAGTCTAATACATGCAAAGTAGGCCTAGAATGAGGATCATATTGAGAACACAGTGAAGTTAACAGCACTCGTACAACTGTGTCCATAATGGGCTTCAACAACTTGTCAGAATTCAATAAAATTCATGGGTTTTCTATGTTTGCATGCAGAGCTAGTTTAGCACAAAGGTTGATTTTGGTAAATGATGATTTTCTTGGTTATGGTGGTTTGAATGACACAGTTTTGGCCAGGATTTGTGAGTCTCCATGAGCAAGCTAAGTTTCGGTAAGGTTGGTGCGAGTGTTCATGTAGTCTAGGTACTAGGTTTTAGGATTAAGTTGATAGAAATAGTACAAATGGTTGTTGACTAGTTTCCCAGTTAGGATGAGAGAACCACAGGTTGATGTCTTAAAATGAGTGCTTGTAGATTATGGCCTAGATTGCAGTTTGATCCAATGAGAAATAAGAAAATAGATTATGCATTGTTGCTTGAGGAATAGGCTCTTGGATCAGGTTGTGATTAAGTTAAGAGTTGAGAATTTTACCATGAGCGTTTGCAAAATATAAATAGAAGAGAGTTCAGACTGCTAAAGTTAGTTTTATGGAGATTGTTGCGAAAGAAATTTATTGGTGGTTTGTCTAATAATATCTCATATTAATGTGTTTATAATGATGCATGTTCTTATGCTTGGTTAATTTCTTTTCCCCTGTGGTTTAGATCCTAGGACATCAATCACTGCATAAGGTGAATTATTTATGAAAAACTCTAATTTTGTCTAATTTCAAGTAGTGGTAAACTGAATGTCTAATTTAATCAATCATGTAGATTTTTATTTTACGTTGGGTTTTTTGAATTTAATCAGTCTATGTTGAATTTTTTATGAGTATCAAAAGCAAATGTTAATATTTAGTTGTTTTTATTAAACTTGAAAAATATTAGAACAAAACTGCATGTATGTATGTTTTCAATGCCAATTTTTTTTCGAATGCAAATCACAATTCAGGGGACTGAGCTTAGGAGTATGGCAACTATGCAGCTTACATTAACTTGTTTTGGTGATGATCCATGTTCTTATTCTTGTTGACCTTTCTATTCTTAGGGTTTAGATCCTAGAACAACAGCAATCATGTTTGCAAATGCTCATTGCTTGGGAGAAAAGAAAATTGGAGATGAATATTGCTTCATTTTAAAGCTCGCTGCTGATCCTTCAACTCTGCACGAAAGGAGTGATGGATCAGCAGAAATTATCAGACATGTACTTTTTGGATATTTCAGTAAAAAAACTGGCCTCCTTGTATATTTGGAAGATTCCCATCTTACAAAGATTCAAGCCCCTGGAATATACGTTGTTTAGTGGGAAGCTGCCATAGAAACAACTATCAACAATTGTAGAGTAGTAGATGGTGTGATGATTACTTATTCAGATCGATTAGTTGTCACTCTTTTTAAATTTGGATAGTGTTCAATGAGCCATACCAGAACAAGAATGGAAGAAACATGGACAATTGATGACGTGGTTTTCAATGTTCCTGACCTTTTAATGGATCTCTTCATTCCTCCTGTTGACATTATCAAAAGTGGATCAGGGGGTGATGCCTATAGTTATCAATCTGATGGAAAACCGATGTCAAGGAAGCCTCAAAATGGAATCTTGCAACATGTGCCTGTTGGGGGATCAAAATGCATGGTTAAATAGATTTGTTAATAACATTTTTATAGGTTTGGATTTCTAATTCTGATACTGCCTCAACTTTTCAACAGGTACTTCTGTGAAAGTTACAGGATGCTTGCAAGAATCCCCTGTATCATGTGGAAACTATCAATTCAGAGCATTATGAAAGCTTTCAGGGAGAGCAGTATTTTCTGACAATTGTTGAGACTAGAATACCATTTTATTATGCAATTCCTAAAAAGCATGGTTTTGTTGCCAGGTTTCAGCGAGTTTGGAATTTTCTAAAAGTTAATTGCGGGCAAGGCCCTGTCATCTCCAGTTTGGCAACAGAATAGTAACAGTAGTTGAGATTTCTACTTTGGATTCACATGTCGTATGAAGTTTCCAGCCGAACTACATTTTTGGCTTTTCTGAAGAGAGCATTGAAGTTGGTAACATTGTTGCGGAAATGCAATCATCTTTTGGCTAATGATTGATCAAGTTGCAGGGCCTTTCTTTGTATGTATATTGGGTTTTAACGGGTGTGAAGAGCTGTGTAGTTCTGTGTGAATCTGGATGACCTAGTCTGTCAGTAGTACCATTCTCTGTCCGAGTTTTTGGTTAGGATCTTTAGCTTCTAAAACTAGATGTATATGTTGAAGATTACCAAAGATTGTTTTGAATGAATTTAAAAAATATATAACCTACTAAGGGATTTTGTTTGAAGCTGCTATTGTTCAGTGTGTTAAATAAATGCACTATGCTTTACTTGCAGCTCCCATTTTCCCCAGGCTAGCGCCATTTTAAGCTAATTAATGCTTATTTCAATTTTATGAAGCCAACTGTCAATTGTTTTGTTCAATGGAGCTCTTAGTTACCAATACTCTACTGCTTTGTTTTAGACTTTGAGCAAGGTTTAACAATAAGTTATAACGTTGCACTTGCTAAGCTATTGTTGCAGTTAACTGCAAATTTAATTTAACTGCACAATACTATTTCCTGAGCAAAAGCACATGCTCAATTATCTGCTCTGAGGCAAGAATGTTTAGGAGTATGGAATACATGAAGGATCCAGGGCATGCCAGATTCTAACTGCGATCGATGGGATTTTGTTGGTCATAGACTTGAATGGGACCAAAATGCAGTTGACACTCCGAACATTATGCCATTATAAATGTGTATCCAAGATGCACTGACACTAATTATGATAATAAACTACTGCAAGTTCACTACTTAAGGGTTCTTTGAGAAGGGTTCTTTCCAGGTCATTGTAAGCAATCTAACAATAACAAGTTGTCTTTCAATATCTTTATTGAAAATAGCATCATATATGTAAGTTTATCAATAGAAAGGACAATAAAATTAGTATTATGACAACTGATAAATTAGTATTATGGGAACTAGTTGGTTGTTATGTGCAAGTAGCTAAGCCAGCATAAATCCATCTTAGCCCAGGATATTGAGTAGTGTTTTTTAGTGTGCATGTTTGAATGCTAGAATAATGTATTTTTGGACTATTTATTATGCTTGTGTTTCCTTCACATTTGCAAACTAACCAGTATTAGTAATTTCAGTGGGATGTACAATGCCAGTAATGCCTTGATCTGTATTACCAGAAAAGGATGTACATTATTAGCTATGTCTTCACCTGTATAGAGAATTAGCTATGCTTTCGTCTGTATTACCAGAAAAGAATGTACAATGTTAGCAATGCCCTTGTTTGTATTACCAGTAAAAAAAGATGTACAATCTTAGTAATGTACTTGGTTTGTTTTACATGCAATTTGCAATGATGGACAGTATTAGTAAAAGTTGCATTAGCATGTAATAATATGTTTTATATAAGTAATCTGTAGCATTATTAGAAATTCAATCACAGTTAACAGTGGCCATGACCCTTTGCATTCATAATATTAGTTCATCAGCTTTTTCAAATAAAGCATTGTTTGCCAACAAGTCACAAATTTGTTAAGACTAAGTACTAGTATGTTATTATAAGACACCAAAATATTGAAGTTCAAACTAGTAACTACCAATTTATTCTCAAAATACTTCAAGTGCTCAAAATGTATGAATATATACGATAATGTACAAACAAGTTAGTTGAGAAAACATGGAACATCCTCGACTACCACAACAACCCTAAATTCTAAGAACATAATACGTGTACATCAAATACAATCTTAGAAGCAATCCTCTATTCTGTTCAAATTTAGGCAATTCACCAGCATAAGTTACTAAATTAAAGGCATTGAAGCAGCCAAGATGAGGCATCATGAACTTTTTCAATCATCAAGCCAATCCAAATTAAAATGTTCTTCGATGACCTCAACTATAAGATTAGGCATGGTAGAGGCTTTGATAGACAGCCACTGTCGTTCAGTGCTCTAACCATAGATTACACATTTGAGAGATCTTAGTTTGGCTAATGCTTTAGGCGGCTTCTTCAGTCCAGAGAACTCCCTCATGTACAAAATCTTTAAGTTTGATAGCTGATCAAATTCCATGGGAAGGTCCTTCAAAGACCTGCATAATGAAATATCAAGAAATTCAAGTTGCTGAAGTGCACAAATGGAAGGAGGAAGCATTGACAAACTTGGGCATATGCAGACAATCTCAGCACCCTAAGTGACCTTAACCTCCCAAAGTCATCAGGTAACATTTGGATAAGATGACAATTAGTGACAGATAACTTATGGAGGTAAGTTAAATTGCATATGTTTCCAGGCAATTCCTCCAAATCACTGCAGTGGTCAAAGTTGATTTCTTGAAATTTTGGAGACTTTGGAAATTCATGTCCCTTATCCAATCCATGGGAAGACCTGCATCATGAAATATCAAGAAATTCAAGTTGCTGAAGTGCACAAATGGAAGGAGGAAGCATTGACAAACTTGGGCATATGCAGACAATCGTAGCACACTAAGTGACCTTAACCTCCCAAAGTCATCAGGTAACTTTTGGATAAGATGACAATTAGTGACAGATAACTTTTGGAGGTAAGTTAAATTGCATATGTTTCCAAGCAGTTCCTCCAAATCACTGCAGTGGTCAAAGTTAATTTCTTGAAATTTTGGAGACTTTGGAAAGTCATGTCCCTTATCCAATAAAGTCATATACCCTCACATAGGCATACAACCAACTTTTCCAAGCTCTCTAAGGATCTACAATACTCATAAACAGGAGACACAATCAACCTTCAACGTAGTACAGACTTTATTTGAGGAAATGTAGGGAAGCTCGGTAGTCCATGAAGTGTTGAATGCTTAGAATTGTAATTGTATATTATAGAAACCTTCAGTTTTGACATGGTATGTAAAAATGTTGGAAGACAGTAACGACTGGAAGCGAAAATCAAAGTTAATACTTCCACCTCAGGAAAGTTTATTTGACACCAATTTTGCTCTTCCATTGGACCTACAGTTCCCAGAAATGTAAAAGTCAATATGCTATTCTGATAAAAAATGTTTATCTAACATCTTAATAAATTTGGAACATAAGTAGATTGATCAAAAAATGATTCAATGTGTAGGTAGTTAAAGAAAGCAAGTTTTAGTAGTGATCTGTATGAATTGAAACAAATTAAGCCTTAGATGCCTGATCTTTGAGTGTTAGCCATTTTGTGGTAATATTATCCTCCTTGCTAGGCATAAAAAGCCTCTTATAATGAATGGTACTATCCTGGTTGGCCAGATAGAAGGCCAAATCTCGCATCACATCATGTTGAGAAAAAGAGAGCTCGGAGGCACAACCAAATGAGATGGCCTGACACTTGACACATCAAAAACTTATATTAACTAAGAGGAGTGAACTCAAAAGCCTCTTATCTCTATTGGTTAACATGTTGATCTTACCTTCCTAACTTCTAATAAATCATGTAAAAGAAATTAAGCCTAAAATTGTTGGTTCTCATGCTTCCGGTCACCTGAATTATAACTAATAGGTGCTAAGGAGGATGTGCACTAGATCACACAAATGCCTAGATGGGACCAAACACTACAACTACCAGCCTCAGCGCACAAAAAACTTGGCAAAGGAAAAAAAGTGAGTTCAAATCAGGTAAGCTAAAACTTGAGGAGAGATGAGCAGAAATTAGGGAGAAACAGAGAAGAAAATGAAGAAAATAAACTCACTCTCTCAGATATATAAAAGAATGTGGCGAGTTTTATGACAGGTCCATAGGTCAAAAATTGTTGACCCATGAAGAACCCACTAAGTACTCATAGGTCGAGTTATTGATAGCATGTTAAACTTGTTGACATCAAGTTTGACTCGCCATCAATTTGAATCCATGTGTTTCAGCAGGCAACCCGACTTTCACCCCCATGGGTGGGTCAAACCCAACAGGTCTGGAAACCCTAATACCCACAATTTGGGACCCTATCACCTAATAGGAGCCAAACCTTCCTATGGTTCCACGCCTTAGGGAAAATGAACACTGCTAAGGAAGAAGCATTTATGTATGTTTCAGATATTCGTTATGGTGTTGCACTACTTGGACTCAGCAAAAAAACAGCAAGGGTTTGTAATCATTAAATGGGTAAAAGTTGAGCAAAAAGTCACTTTGCAATGAAGATGATAAAATCCGCCTTTTAAGTTACTTTTCTGCAGTAGCTACTAAATTTTTGAAAAAATGGGAAAAAAATGCCTGAATCACAATCTGTCCTACTATCATTTCAGATAGAACCCATCAACTAATCTGTGACTTCCGCAAAATTGAACTGTAGAATAGCATCTTATTTGCATCAAATTCAAGTTTCTTCAGCAGCAATCAGAATTGATCATAATTGTATGAACAATTATCACAACATTAGAAACAGGACTCTTTATAACTGTGCGAGTACTAGCGAGTTGATTCCACTCTCCAAGCTAGTGAGCAGAGTCAAACCTTTGCCAAAACTCATGGTTAGAGTCGGTCAGGCTCAGTTTTGGTAAATAAGTTTAAGTTCTGCTGGGCTTATATTCCTCATATTTTTTAGTGTGTGTTTCCTAAAATTTTTAATAAGACAATTTTTGCCATGTCACCAAGTTGACTCTCCACATTGGATTTGCCAAGTTTTTGCCAAGTCTGGTTCATGTGACTTTGATCGGGATTTTCTCTTTCGTTGAATAGTATAAGGCAATCATCTAGTGAAGGTCCCAGGATACCATAAATTGCATCCGTTGCTGGATGTATGCCTACTGCTAACACTGGTAAGGATTTTGAAGCCTCTATGACAGTTTTAATTCCCACAACAGCACAAACTAATACAAGACATGGATGGATAGATAGATAGCTCTTATCAAACATGGATGTAACCTGAAAAATATAGTACATCTAAATCTTCCCTAGAGACACCTTGGCATGTCTCCTCTTTCCTGCAGAAAAACAACTCCACGAAGGCAGTTTCAAGATATAAAAATATAACATACCAAGCCTCCGTGAGAACATGGATAACTAATAAACACAGAGTTATGATTGAGCCTTGAGCTTGACCAAGTCAAATCAAATTTCTTTTTGTGATATACATTTCATCCAGATGCATCGTCAATGAAAATTTACCCAAATTGAATAACAAATATCAGATATTTCTCTATATTAACCTTAAAAAGACAAACTAATTATTCCTATGAAGTCGGGCTCGGACATGAGACAAAGTAGATTTAGCCAATAGACACGGAGTCTCTTTGTAGACAAAAATGGGATTCAATCATTAAACAAAGTGAGTTCAGTCCTAAGCTATGACAATCAAGAAACTCAAAAAGGAATGGAACATGAATTCGGGCTAGATGATTTGGGAGAATAAAAAATGTAACCCCGCCAATAAAGTTGATTAGTAGTTTTCTATGTACTGTCAAGATGCAAACTGGAACATGAACGGGAATGGGAATGGAACAAGAAACGGGTCTCCTGACTAAGTTTTTTGGTAACAGAGGCTCAACCTATTAATCAGCATGGGGCAGCTACCAAGCAAACGTCACAAGTTCAAATCCTATAGAGTCGCCCTATGCCCTAACCCAATAGCAAGATGCAACCTACACCCGAAAACCCAATCCTATTTAAGGGATCTACCATATGTAAGTTTCCTCTGGATTCATGACATTCAACTTTTCGAGCAATCAAGGGATTCTACCCATCTGTGATTGCATTATGGTCAAGGTATTTCATAGGCTTCAACATGATCTATGTAAGGGAGATTTCATTTAGGTGGAACACAAGTAGTTCCAACATAATTTTCTGCAAAAATAAAAAATAAGAAACTATTGGGCATTGCAGTTTCATTACCTAGATAATGCCCATGAAATGATGATAATTCCCAAAGCAAGCCTTCATGAGCCCTAGATGATGAACTGGTCAGGCATACTCACTAACCCAAATGTTTTCCAAGCCCGCTGAGAGCTGAATTCTGTTCAAACACTTTCTGATTCATCGTCCCAAACATTATAAATTGTATTCAAATAAGAGAAACGCTCATATTCCTGACAAATTCACAGTTCCCCATGCTCTCTCTCTCTACATGCATGATCAAAATACCCTAGTGCACTAGATTAGGTGAAAACCCAAATACATCATGTGAGGAATAGTCAGAGACTATAGCTATGGACAAACATTCAATCCATCGGCCGGATCAGAATTTTCTTCATCGTATCTCAAACCCTGGCTTCGTGCTTTTTCCTACCACTGCGTTGGTAAATCCCGTGCCGCAAAGGCATTTGCCCCAACCCTCCTCTGTAGCTATTTGTGTGTGCACCAGAGACCAAGTGGGTAGGCATACGGGCAGATAATTGGAGGGCAGATAATTTTTGAATTGTCTAACAAGAGATCGGACGGTTAACATTAAGATTGAAAGGTGTTTAGGGGAGTTCATTTCAGAGGGAAACGCCTTACGGCGTAAATATTATTTAAAATATTAAATTATTGTTCGGATGAAAATAAGAAAAAGATGATCATGATAAAAAAAACTTCACTCCATTAAACAATTTGAATGTTATTTGACCCATTTTAGCTTTTATATTATAGTTTTGATGAAAAGTAAATCAGATCAATGTAAAGAGAAAATAACATTCTTGAACAAGCAGATACAAAACAAATGCCATGTAGAGCATGCACATTGGTTTGCAGAACCTAAAGGAAAATATATGTGTAAATTGAAAAAAAAATTATATGCACTAAAGTATGGAATTTGTTTAGTGATTAAAACTTCAAAGAGTTGGGATCACCATAAGAAATTTGGACCTAAATTTTGTAGGTAAATAATAAAATTTTGTTGATATGTAAACAACATTATTGTTATAATTTGTAATTTGTATGTTTGTTATTTCATGGTTATATGTAGAAATAAATTTGGAAATATAAATTATACATGTAGGATAATGAGAATTTTTTTTTTTTTATATCAAAATATGTTTTACATTTTATGGTTTTTTTTGAATTTTTAACATAATTATTAAATTTTAATAAAATCTGAAATCACTGTGATGAAGTCCACCTTCACACATATTTATATATAGATATTTCACTTAAAGATTTGTAATACTAAATTAAAGGGGATAATTAAGAAGCCAAATCCATACTAGAGTCATTGAGACATTATTTAAAGAAAGATAAAAGGTAGGAAGTAAAGGTTTCATGCATGTTCAATATGCCCCCAAAAACAAAGGACCAACGTTCACAATGACATTTCCATCCTAAGTAGAATAAAATTCCATGATGAAAAGATCCTTCGCACGATGGTACATAAAGTATTGTCCCTAAATAAAATGTTTTCAAGTTAAATTAATAGATTGGTGAAGCTCAATGGGATGAGGTGGAAACTCGTTGAAATGACGAATTAGAGCAATTTGTAGAGACAATTTTTTTCTCAATATATTCATTATCCATGAGGAATGAGGGAGTGAAGGTTGAATGTTCAATTTTTGAATGGCCTTAGAAAGAATTACCTGTAAATTATTAATTTCCATGGGGAACAAATTTGGAGAGGGGTACTCAAGGGTTGTGGATGGGTTTGAATCATTTGGAGCTAATCCATGGGAAAATAAACTACTAGGGGCTTGGGTATTTAGCGACATACGATATGAAGATTCGTTCAAAGTTGTGAATTAGCAAAGGTGAAACCTTATTTCATATAGGGTTGTTGATACTATGAACCTTAAACATTTTATGTTTATACACTAATTTATTTTGCAATAATATTATATTTTATTATTAGGATTGGTATTACATTATTTTATACATTTATTAACATTGAACTATATAATTCACTTTGTTAATGGTACATTATATTAAATACTTAGTCTTTACTAACTTGTATTAATGCAACTCACCTCTATTAAAATAATTAACATAATTATGCTTTATTATTATGACCCGTATTTTTTCAATTTTTCATTAAGTAGCCCAAGTTAATTTATTTTAGTTTATTAATATTAAGTTATATTGTACATTGATTGCCATTAGACTATAAAATTCACCGTAGTATTAGTATTGTAACAATATATTTAATATCTCATTCTTACTCGCTTGTATGATGCTACTCACTTCTTTTAGTATAACTGGCGTAAAGTCATCATGTCTTCTAGATACTAGGATTTTATCCATTAGCCCTAAGATTATGATGAAATATAAATAATACAATTTAAATTTAATTAACCTAAAGAAAGAAAAACTTCTTATCACCGCTTAAAATATATGTAAAAATTAACCCAAGCTCAAAAAAGTTGGACTGCACTAACTAACTATATTTGAATTATTGAGATAGTGCAAGAAGCTACAATAGATAAGTATAAAAGTAAAATTCAGAATAACAAATTTTGAATTAAAAAAAACTGAATTAAAAAATAAAAATTTATAACAATAACTAATAAGTTTTATAATAGCACCATGACGCAATTTTTTTTTAATATTTGATACAAATAAAATAGTAATACACATTATTTTTTTTGAAATATTTAACATAAAGAAAATATATAATAAAAATGATTTAAAATGCAGTTTGTAAAATAATCCTAATGAAAATAATAAATTTAATTTTATAATAATTCTTATAAATGAAAACTATGAAATTTAAGACAATAATTGTGATCTGGAAACACTTTTTCTCTCAAATTCATCATTACTTTATATTTTTAAACTATTCTCAAATTTTCCATCGTATTATCGTTTTTTTATTATTAATTATTATAATATTGTAAAATGGATATAAAAATTTAGATATAGTGAAATATATTTTAGAAAAAGAATTATGTAGAGAAATGAGGGGACTTGAATTTTGGAAATATACATTTAACGGTTCCTCAAAGGTTTTAATTAAATTACTTAATATACGTTTTATTTTTATTTTTTTTATAAATTTAAAAATTTAGGAAATATGTGTTTTAACTTGTTTTTATTTAACTAAATTTTTTTAGATATTTAGAATAAATTGTTTTCCTATCCCATGAACCATGAATATTTGACAATTATATAAGTGTTTTTAATATTTAGAAAGAGGTTAATTGATGCGGGGCATTTTTCCTGGGTGATATTTTTGATTTAGACCCCAAAAGGGTCCTAAAATTTCCTGAAGGAGAAATAATTTTTTCCTTTAATTGTAAATCTGTATAAGAACTATAAATTTTTAAGATGTGCACATGTTCTCATTATCGAAAAATCTAGTATTGATAGGTGTCACGTAGTTTGAATAGTTATAGGTTGTTTTGATGAGTTGGAATTTTTTGTCATATTGGAGTTTCTAGAGGTTTAGCAAACAATTAAAAAGTTAGATAAAAACTAGAAAATCGTGTCCTCAATCACTGCCGGGATGCCCTTTCTGAAGTGTTTGGAATCAATTTCAATTGGGGTTGGGGCGTTAATGCTTCTGCGTCAAACTCTTGTACTTGAATATCTTTATGATCTCCTAATCGTGTGTCTCCATCACTACATCTCATCGATCTCTGTCTTCTTCGATCTTATTTCACCACATGTATCTCAAATATTTTCCTTATGATCAAGAGTGAGCTGCAAATGAGCCTCCATTGACACCTCACTGACTCTCCTCCTTTGGCTCGAACTTTTGACATCTCAGTTTACCTCATCTGGAACCTCTTGAGCTTCCCTTACTCGCTTTCCTATTGTACACTTTCTCACCTTTGTTTGACAATTCTACCCACAGCTACAACCGTGGAATTGCCATAACTTCTAGCTGTTGTCTTCTACCCAACCACAGCTAGAAGTTGGTCTTATGCATGAATATTCCCTTCTTCCTACCACAAATGACTCAAATATGGTCTTTAAGTTTTGTTTTAATTAGTAAGGGAACTGGAAAATTTGTAAGTAGCGACCCATCCAACCATAGATGTTGCGAATGAGAAGATTTCCTAGACAGGGGTAGAGAATCATGGCAGAGAACCTTGCACCATAGACGCTGTGTAAGGAAGGAGGATTCTAGCTCAGGTTGACTCCCTAGGTGGAAAATGAATATTACCTGCAGGTCGTTTACATTGTGGGTCCCAAACTTTATGTTGTTGTTAACTTCTTACTCTATTGTCTTGCTTGATTTCTTTTGTTGTTTACCACTTGCCAAGATCCAAAACTCTATGTTGTAGTAGGAGCATTTACCCACCACCTTAGTTGAAATTAATTCTAGACACTTCTAGAAAGGACATCGTGGTTAGCTCATCAAAACAACCTTCAACCAATCAAACTACTTGACACCTGTTAGTCCTAGATTTTTCCAAAATCAAGACACATTTGTACATATTAAGTAATTATAATTCTAATTTGTACAAATTTACAATTAGAGGGAAAAATTGTTTCCCCTTCAGAAAATTTCAGGACCCCTTTGGGGTCTAAATCAAAAGGTATTACCTAGGGAGGATACACATGCATCATTAAATTGGGCATAATTGTGATGTTGATGATCCAGATTTAAACAAGAACGCAATAGATTACAGAGATAACCATAAACACAGAGAGGCAATAACCATAAATAAAGAGATGCAGCGGAAATAACACTTCATTTCATTAATGGAAAATACTGAAATATGCTTACAACCAGAATTGGAAATAAACCAGCTAGGACTATGGTAGCTTATCTCTGAGAAGAGATGTTCGGCTACATGTCTCTGAACTGTTCCGAACTTGTGTTACAATGAGGCTCGAAGGCCTATTTATTATTGAGAAACAATGGAAAACCCTTCACATTCCAAAACCGACCCTTAGAAGATGAAACGCCAAATTGTGGGCCCCGTTTGGGTAAATTGGTACATCAATTTCCCGGGGTCGTAACTTTGGCATACGATCTCCGTTTGACGCGTAGGATAGCTCGTTAGAAA
>APFE030086285.1:127972-145744 GCA_000404065.3 Pinus taeda
AGTTTAGGACCCGAAAAAACTGCTAAAAATAGTAAATTGTGCTACAATTACGGAAACTGAAAAACTGAAAGAGACAGTTGCGGGGGTCCAAATGGGATAGGTGGGTGGCCACCAATATCCAACTAGATCAGTTGAATAGAGAAATGAGCTACACTTGACATAGTTTATTTCCTCACAAATGACTCCCATCTTCAACCCCTCGCCATAATATTTAAACCTAAGACCTAATGTTGGATAGAAGATTAAGTTACTCTTGAGATAGTTTGGTAGAAGAATAAGTTACTCAGGAGATAGTTTATTTGCCCCATACCACATGACTGCCACCTAAAAGTTAATGTTGAATGCAAAAAACAAGTTGTCTTAAAATACATCATTTCTTTCCAAATAACTGCCATGCTCCAACGTTGCCCATGAACTTAAAATCTAAAACATAATAAAAACTAAACCCCAAACAAACCAACTAATCTAATCCAATTATATAAATTATAAATTTAATAACAAAATCACCCCGCTTCTGTAACTTCCCTCCCATTTTCCAACATGCCCTTTGGGAGATCGTCTTGGCCAATATGTTGTGTCTGACTATTCCAAGCCGCCAGTTGGGGTATCGTAACGGTAAATGACTTGCACCGAGCTCAATCATATATAATGGCACACGGAAAACGAAGACATTTTTGGAATGTTGTGGGGGAAATAACAACAGCAGTCGCCTTCGCAACGTGTTAGAATTTACAGGACTGAATGAAGACATTTTTGGTACGTTGTTGGGCAGATAACAACAGTCGTCGTCTTCACAACGTGTTAAAATTTACAATATGATCAGTGAACAGTTCAGCTCTGCAAAATATAAAACACTTTAGTTTCGTAGGATGACTATGCATTAGATTCCTTCCCTATGTATGCTGTTGTTGTCACTTATTGCATATAATCTCCACAAAATCACACACTTCTGTCATAAATATTGTCAATCTTCTGGGTTTTGTATTTATAGCGAGTAAACCTCTGGTTTATTCGCCCTTCAATCATCCAGTACATGTTAAATCAGCGGCAGTGGCAGCCTTGAGAGCCCGCCAAATTTACGAGGGCTCTGCGCAGATTCCATCCAGAGAGGGCGGCCCTGCCATTTCTATTTTCTTGAATGTTTTGTATCTCTATAACTGATAGAGGTATGCCTGGATTTTGATTGTCACTGATTTAATTTTCAACCTTGCGTAATAATGAATGCATTTAATTATTAATTTTTTTTAATTCTCATCATCCAATGTTAAATTTCTTGGAATTTTCTCACCTAAATTTGTCCCAGTGTTTGCATAAAATTGTGGGATATTAATTTTGATAAATTTGCATTTTTACATTCGGGTGGATAACAACCCTTAGTAAATAGGTCTTAGTAAATAGGTTTATTTCGCTTTAATATATAGAATATCTACAAAAAAACTCTAGCAGGGCATTCAATTTATGTGGCCGCTATAATTTGTTATATTGAAAAATGTTTTATTTGTTTTTCTAAGGAAAATATCATAATTTTATTTAATATGAAAACTAGGAACACAATTTTGTAAGATTAACTTTTCAGTCTATGCATTAAAAAAAAAAAATAGATGAAATTATGAAGGCTAAATGATAATAATTAGTTAGTTTCTATTTTTCACATTTTTTTTCCCACCTTTCGCCAAATTTATTGATTGGGAGTAATCGATACGAGTTGATTGCCTTCCACCTTTAGGGGAATTTCTTTGTCTGACTCCAAACCCTCACATATATGGGTTCGCTTTATGCCCCTACTTCCTTTTGAATGGTTAGAGTGCCTTATGTTACTTTGCTACTATGATCTCTGTTGTTTTTATACCATTCCCCTTTTCCTCGTGTTAATTATCATTTATCTGGAGCACCGCTAAGCCAGTGGGATTCTCTCCATGTTTGGCAGCGTAAGGTCCTCAGGTGTGCGATGTGGTTGGGCGTCGGACGACCGGGCGCGTGCACACGACGGACGGTGGTGCGACCGATATGCGACATAACACATGCGACGAAGTGCGATGAGGTTGTGCGAGAATGTGGAAAATGACTAAGGCTGGAGCGAGTTTATACACTTGTGTGGAGCGCTTGCAGTGATGGGGTGGCCGACCTATGATGAGGGGGTGTGGCCGACTTGATGAGCACCCAAGCGTTGCGTGCGGAGGGGTGTGTGGGCAGTCAGCTGGGCAAGCCCACCCACACCCACGATGGGTATATACATTCGATGGTTGAGCATTCAAAGGATTCATTCGACAACGCACTCTTCATTCGATCCTCGCTCTTGGAAGAGGTTCTAATGCGCAGTTCTAGAGGGGAGATGAGCGCATAGCTCATGTGCTCTCCTTAGTGGAATGCACCCAGTGAACGCTCTTGGTGAGAGGTGAACGTGTTGGGCAAGAAGTGACTGGGTTGACTGTGCAGAGATGTTGTTGTGCGACGACTTGGCGTGGGCGTCTTGGTGAGTCGAGTGAGTGCCCGCCCATTGTGCAAGTGTGCACAACGACTTGTTGGAGTGTTGAAATTGCGGACGGAGGTATGCCTTGGTGGGAGGGACCCATGTGTGGCGACTTGGAGGTGTGCTCGAGTTGGGAAAACGACATGACGGTGCCATGAGGTGAACGAAGGGTTGATGAGTCGTGCAGCGACCGTGCAGAGGTGCCAACGAGCAGGGCAACCGAGTTTGCTGATGTTGGGGAAATTTGGCTAAGTGTAAATTTGGGGTTTCCCAAGATTTAACTTGTGCATTGTAAAAAAGATTGTATAATATATATTGTTGGGAAGACTCCTATTGCAAGGAGTTTCCCCTCCCTTTATACTATTGCATTTCTCTTATATAATGTTGTTGATAATGACTGTGTATGGGTGTTCATTGGTATAAAGGATAACTAATTATACTTGGTTGAGAATCACAAACTAAGTAGGAGAAAGTGAATTAGGTGTAGTCCATGTGCACGAGTATTGTTAAAAAGAAAGTGTTCGGTGGTGCTGCACCTCGCCAGCATGGTTGAAAGACCACCGTAGGCTTGGGGGCGTGACAGTTGGTAGTGTAGCTTGCGGATAAAAGCTGATACACAACCTAAGGGTTGGTATCAGAGCTGGTAAAGCTTGCGAATGAAATGTTGATCTCACCACACTATCGTGAGTCGGTATCAAAGCCATGAACAGATTCGAGTGTTGAAGCTTTGAAGTTGATACACAATTTGATAGCTGGTATCAGAGCAGGCTGATGATCGGGTTGACGATGAAGTGTTGATCCCACTGCACTATCGTGACAGTATGAGAACTCGGTTGAGCTGGTTAGAGCAGGGTTGCTCGAGACGACGTGACAGTGGAAGCAAGTACTTGCAGGTGAAGGAAGCTAGTTTCACATACAGGTGGAACAAGGGCCGGTTCATGGTTGCAGGGAACTTGGTGAAGCTGGTGAAGGTTGGAACTGAGTATCGTAGAGTTGGGTAGGCGATGCTACGTGCTGGTCATATGATTTGGGCACTTGTCAGGTGGACAAGTGGGACTGCATGTGGGCAGCGTACACGGTTTGGGCGTCTATGGACCAAATGAAGTACGAACCAGGGAAGACGAAGTACAAGGCATGGCAGGTTTGGAGGAATGCAAAGGGAAGCTCTTGCTTACCTTATACAGGTTGAAGCGGATGAAAAAGGAGAATCCCCGTATTCGAGAGAAGCTTTGAGTCTTGGAAAAGAATGTTGAAGATGAGCTTCTTCAACTTGGATGGACAATGGAGCAAGATGAAGTTGCAGATTGTACAAACAAGGAAGAGGAAGTCGTCATAGTTGAAGATGTTGCAGACATGACCGTGATGGAGGATGAACTTGAGATTGATCAAGTTGGACCAGGATCATGCAGTTTGTAGACATGTATGGATGAGGGTACTCTCATGGAGGAACCTCATGATGATGATGGTGATGTAAGTACTACTGATACTTGTGTTTCATTTGAGCATTTGGTAGATGGACCGTATGCAGGGAAGGGCAAAAGAAGATTGTTGATGCTAGGGAGCATCTTACCATGGATGTTTATGATGAGACCTTGTATGGAGAAGCAAGCATTGTTGACTGTTGCAGGACTTGTTGGGGTTGTTTGTGACCTTATGGTAGAAGGTACAAAGGCCCGTGACAAGGGTGGAACTTGATGATCGTTGTGGAGGATAGGGTCATGCTTTAGCCTCATGGCTAAGTGACCGGCATGACTCACAGACAGATTGGAGGGCACACACTTGAGTTGCTTGGGTGGACTTCTCATGGCCGAGACCAAGAGCAAGTCTTGGTGGAAACTTTAGTGGGGGAGCTATGATGGAGAGAATCATATGATGATGATATGTTTGGGTGACCGAGTTCACTAGACCGAAGATTGCAGACTTGGGTAAGCATGATCGATTGTTGTGATGGGTCTACTTGGTTGGACTACATGGCAACTTAGTCATGGACATCAGGTTGGAGTGATGGAGATGTTTTACTTATGAGCCTATGGAGAGGTTGTGCACTCTTGTACAACAAGGCCATGGACTTGGATGGAGTTGTGAGCAGACTATGGGGCATTCTTACTACATGGAGAGCTGAGGCATCTTGGAGAGACCTTTGGGCCGAGAGTTGTATGCTTGCTGAGATCTTGGTTGGAGATGGCTTATGGAGCTCATGATGACGTGAGATTGTTGTGACATTTGGGGACTTCATATATGGTGGACTTGGAGGATCTGATGCATTGAGGAGCTGAGGTCAGAGACTTTGATGTGGGTGCATACTTTCAAGTACATAAATGGGGATGGCTTGAAAGAGTGACTTGATGTGGAGGATCGATACGAGACACTTTGGATTGATGGAGTTACGATGATGATGATGCCTTGGTGGCAACACTTGGGCATGGGTTGAGCCAAGACTCAACTACTTTTGACACATGGGAGCTGATTGATCTATGATCATGGGCAGCACATGGATAGATGAGACAGGTGTATACTTGTTTCTATGGCATTCTCGAAGGATGACACATTGCAGATATGATGGAGGTTTCTTCATGGAGTTGGATGTGGCATACCGAGAGTTGGAGTTTGATGAGGTGGTCTCTTCATATGGAGGAGGCACACATATGGATGATGTTGGGATAGATGTGGCTAATTTCATGCAACACATTGGCACCAAACATCATGGATGACATGTTGCAGATGAGATGAGGACTACTTCATGGACCTGAGCATGGTTTACTTATATGGATAGATTCTTGATCAAGTTCAGCATGTGACAAGGATTTTTTGAGAAACGACTGATTGTGGCATGAGGAGGTTCACTCTCATGATTTGAGTGTGATGGTTGGATTAGCTACTCGACTAGTTCGGACATGGGGGTATGTAGTGAACAGAATGATGTTGCTGTTGGGTTGACATGTTAGCACATGGCAGGGATGTGTTAGCATTGTGTTAGAGTATCATGGCAGCGATTCACATGAGGATAGCACATGAGGTCGACACGAGATGTTGCAGTGGGCATGTAGCTTGAGATGGAGGGGAAGCCTTCCATGATGGAGCAGCATGTGGAGATTGTGACATGGTGGTTGATGATCATGGATTGAGAGGACTTCCAATATATGACATACTGATGGGTGCATACCTTGGTATGGTTATCTTCATGATGGATGGTTGCCGAGGTGAGACATGATGGAGACGGTGGTTCTACATATGTTGCAGTGATGGTTGTAGTGTGTGGGGGAGTTGCATCATGGATGATCTTAGTGGATGGTTACCAGGATGGTATGTGGTCGAGGACGACAACAATTTCATGTGGAGGAGGATGTAAGGTCCTCGGGTGTGCGATGTGGTTGGGCGCTGGGTGACCGGGCACACGCACACGACGGGCGGTTGTGCGACCGATATATGACATAACACATGCGACGAAGTGTGACGATGTTGTGCAAGCATGTGGAAAATGACTAAGGCTAGAGTGAGTTTATACCCTTATGTGGAGCGCTTGTGCTAATGAGGTGGCTGACCTACGATGAGGGGGTGTGGCTGACTTGATGAGCACCCAAGCGTTGCGTGTGGAGGGGTGTGTGGGTAGTCAGCTGGGCAAGCCCACCCACACCCACGATGGGTATATACATTCGATGGTTGAGCATTCAAAGGATTCATTTGACAACACACTCTTCATTCGATCCTCGCTCTTGGAAGAGGTTCTAGTGTGTAGTTTTAGAGGACAGATGAGCGCATAGCTCATGCGCTCTCCTTAGTGGAACACACTTGGTGAATGCTCTTGGTGAGAGGTGAAGGCGTTGGGCAAGACGTGCCCGGGTTGAGGGTGCGGAGGTGTTGTTGTGTGACGGCTTGGCGTGGGCATCTTGGTGACCCGGGTGAGTGCCCGCCCATCGTGCAAGTGTGCACAGAGACTTGTTGGAGTGTTGAGATTGTGGAAGTGTGCCTTGGTGGGAGGCACCCGCGTGTGGCAACTTGGAGGTGCGCTTGAGTCGGGCAAATGACACAATGGTGTGACGAAGTGAACGAAGGGTTGGTGAGTCATGCGGCGACCGTGCAAAGGTGCTGAGGAGCTGGGCAACTGAGTTTCCTGATGTTGGGGAAATTTGGCTGTGTAAATTTGGGGTTTCCCAAGATTTAACTTGTGCATTGTAAAAACGAAAAATTGTATAATATATATTGTTGGGCGGACTCATATTGCAGGGAGTTTCCCCTCCCTTTATACTGTTACATTTCTCTTATATAATGTTGTTGATAATGAATGTGTATGGGTGTTCATTGGTATAAAGGATAACTAATTATACTTGGTTGAGAATCACAAACTAAGTAGGAGAAAGTGAATTAGGCGTAGTCCATGTAAATGAGTATTGTTAAAAAAAAAGTGTTCGGTGGTGCCACACCTCGCCGACACGGTTGAAAGAGCACCGTAGGCTTGGGGGCATCACAGGCAGGGCCCTTTTGCTTCTCTTCTCCCTCCTCCATTTGCGAGCCTTGTTGATTTTTTGCCTCTCGTTGTTGTTGACTCTCGTCCATTTCTTCATCTCCATCACTAGAAGGAGGCGATTTCAAAATTTCCAACCCTTTGGCTTTTGTGATCTCTTCTTTGTCCTTTTTTTTTGCTTGTGGAAGTGAATTCTACAAGTTTCCTATGTGATGGCAGATCTGATTCTTGAAAGAAATATTTTCAAAATCTAACCCTTGTGTTCACTTGAAATCTTGGTGGGTCATATGGACACAATTTCGTAGTCCTTTACTCAAGTTTATCTCCACACATATACAAGAAAAAGCAAATATACCTTTGTTTATTCTTTCTCGATCCATCTTTAGAGATTTGTCCAATGAGTTCCTAATGCCTTTTAAGGCTTGGTGATGCTAGAAAGGGAGGGGGAGACTATGTAATGTTGCCCATACTGACATCTTCATAACCACCATTATTGTGGCATCGAAACAAAGAAACCATGGAGTTACAAAGAGAACTACCTTTCCCCAAAACCATGGTCCTCCATTTATGACATATTCCAGGTCTTTTTTATTGTTAAAATGAATCTCAAAAAATCTCTTCATACATAGCTAAAAATCACATTTTCTAGTCTAGTTGAGGCAGATCCATTGATTGAGATCTTTTGACTTAGGCGAGAAGTTGTTAAATCGACATATAATAACTCTAGCTTGTAGAACAATGAAAAGGCCATTAAGTTATGGTAACTTTATTAACATATCTAGAGCTTTCTCTATCTTCTCAACTAGATAAACACCTTGAATTTTCAGATTTGGGAATTAGTTCTCTGATGTGGCATCTTTCCTTCTCACTGCATCCCTAAATGAACTCAGACCCTTGGGAACTAAAGTGGATGAAATTTTCATTCCAAGAGCTGCAGCATATAACCTCAAATTTGTAATGATTGTAGAATTACGTTTGATGTCATAATCGTTTAGTTTGATAGCATATTGTAATGATTTTCTCTCAAATATCAAATTTCAGTTATTGGTCGGGATACCAAGTTTTTCCAGCACCTTCTTTTTCAGATATGATACTAGATCTACTAGACGAGCTCCTATGAGGATTAAGTTACCATTTAGATCCCTCAAAAAAAAAATTGAAACTCCTCCTCACTATCCGAATCTAAATCTTGAAATTCATAGTTATATTTGTAGTAGAGTCTCATATAATATATCTGGGTTGATGCATAAATCCTCCGTCCAGATCCATACCGACAAAAGCATAAAACTAAATATATCGATGCCACGTATTCATTGTGACATTCCTAATCTAGCCTAATCCTGCATTTGCGTCCAAAAAACGATTTAGTAAGAGAACCAATGTAGCAATAACTCGATCCATCTTCCAAAGACTGAGAATATCACTTCGATGCCATATTTCTGAAACCCTTATAGAGACTTAAATTAATAAATCATGAGATGACAAATATGGAATTTTATTGATGAGATCTAGCACAGAATAGCAAGCAAGTGGAGAAATAGTGACCTTATATGTCTCAGTTCTACTAGTGACATTTAATAATCATTCCATATCACATAGAAAAGCAAGAAATTTGGTGTAGATCTAGTGAGGTGTCATCAATTTTGTGAGCTCTTTCATTAGAGAGAGATCTTGGCATTTCTGACCACCAGAAACAAAAAACACCCAAACTTGATAGCAAGTTCAGAGAGTGAAATGTTTGCGCAAACTATATTGCTATAAGCCACCAAGTATTTCCAAGTCTCTCCAAATCCCTTGCATCAAAGAGTACAACCCTAATCGGAAGCTCGACGACATAGGTGGCATCAAAAAACCTATCCACTCTACAGATACTCATATTATATATATATATTATATATATATATATATTATATATATATATATATATATATTATATATATATATATATATTATATATATATATATATATATATATAATATATATATATATATATATATATATATATAATATATATATAATCAAACAAAACTATTATTATTATTATATTGAAAGGTTTGTTTCACTATACAAATGGGGAAAAAATGTGACATATATTCATCGATTATTTGAATTATAGTTGTCACATATCTGACACAATGAACATATAATTTTCGTCGATGGGATTGTGTCAAAATGTTGACACCTCTTTTAGGGTCAGTTAGTGGATGGGACAAACATTGAATATCCGATGCTAAAGTTTACGAAAAATGTCTTTAATAATATGATGCTTTGTGGTTAGGTTTGCAACACCAACATACATCAAATTTGTTATGGGATAATCATTGGATATTTATCACCATAGAGACCAAAACATCTGAAACTTAGATGTTGGATATGTGACGCCATATTATTTTAGTCTAATGGTATCCAACAATTTATTCCATCAGAATGGAGTTAGATGTTTGACATGGTGGGGTCAAATAAGTGACATTATAATAGTTTAATGTGATATGAGTGTTTTGGAACTGACTCATTCATCCGTTGATACGAAGTTAGATATCCAAAATAAAATAACATGATGGTTGCTAGAGCATTAGAAGAAAATAAAACCTAATCTGAGGACTGATTGGTTGAGGAGATGTTCGCCTGTGTCTTTGTTGGATTGGTCATTTGTTTCCTTTTCATTTGACAGTGCACTTCACTTATATTGTTGTAATGAAGATTTCCAAATCAAAAGTTAGCATGAATTAAATTTGATAGACTTTAAATTTCAAGACCCCGTGAGAGATGATTTTAATAAAATATTTCCATGTGATAACAAAGTACAATTGCAATCTAATAATGTTAATCCATGCATGGAATGTGTTGTAGCCACTTTTCATTTTTCCTTTCAAAAGGAAAAACGCAATATATATATATATATATATATATATATATATATATATATATATATATATATATATATATATATATATATATATAGCAAAATTATGGTTAAAGTCCTTCACAATTTTTTTATGTATATATATTTGGAGTAGCCTAACATTTCATGCCTATAAAGTGGTGCATTTTTATATGAATAAATTAAAGGGTGAGCCACCCCACGCCATCAGAGGATTAAAAATTGTGCATGTTTGAAGTGCATCACCCTAATTTTGGACCAATATGTGTCCATATCCAAACTCGATGGTATAAATAAATCCAAATTTAGGGGAGTAGCACCCCACCGAGAGTTGGTCTCCCAAAACAACTTTTTGGGAGATCTACGACTCAGATGTTCCTCGGTACCACTCAGGGGAAAATCAATTACTAGTGTGGAAGCCTCTGACGGTGGAGAAGTGTTTGTGTAGAAATCATTCATGATGGAATTCGAGCATGTATTAAGCTAGCCAGTTAACCAACCTCATTTCATCCTCTGCTTCCACGTCACCTTCCACCACAATCATTTTGTTCTATTTCTTCTGTATCCTCATCATTTTCATTCTACCACTTTACTATTATATAAAACTCTACTCCTCTACATTCTATCCTTATCACTCTAGACACACTTCACTCTTTCTCTCGGCTCATAATTGCAACATCCTCCTCTAAATCATCCAAGTAATAACATCCTCCATCTCCTCTACCCTAAATTAAAATGAAAATTACTAAAATGGCTAGGAAAGTTTCATTGTCTATGTGAACTACACACATTCCTCTAATGGATACACAGAGAGACATTTTTGACCCCATCTATTCACTGACCCTCATGGAAATTCAACACAACCAATTTTCTAGCCAAATTAAGTTAGAGAACCCCTTTCAAGTAGTTAAGAATGGTCCCTTTGTTGTTGTTGTTCCCCCTACTTATCCCTTCCTAGAGTTTACCAGTCGGTTGACTTCATCGCTTCACCACCAACGAAATTTCATGATGAATTATTTAGGGGAGAACATTTTATAGGTATTTTCTCAATTAATTCATAAATCCATATGCTTTCCAGAGTTTGATAGTTATACCACTTTCACAAATGATTCTATTTTAGTGACTTATCAATATATTTCTCACGGGGATAAGAAGAAGTTATTTGAACTAATTCCCCCCCCCCCCCCAAACTTTGCTCTCTCTTCAACTATTACTAAGTTTCCCATAACCGTGTTTTATTAAATTTCTAAAACAATTATTTTGGTTATTATGGGAATATTGGGCAAGGATGATACAAATATCATCAAGCTCTAGCCTTTGGAGTTTTTCCATCTAGTGATACAACTAGTCATTCTATTATATGATCCATCTTATTGGGAACACTTCATCAACCTTCAATTCCAGAATTATAGCATCAATGGATGCTTCAAATTTCCATATCTACTTGTCTATCTTATCCTATACACCCATGCTACTCAATTTATTGATGTGGGGTTGAATATTTTTTATCTTAATAAACTTGATCAACCTTTAATTAATTGGACTCATATTTTTAGAATGAGAGAGAATAATGAAGGATTTTCCTAGTATATATCTTCTTTTATGTAAATTTTATATAATATCATAAATGGTCATGTTGCTCGTAGAAGCCTTCCATAAGCTATGTCCTTGTTGCTATTGAGTAAATATTTTAGAGTTGGTGATTGGTACATCTTAGAGGATTGTTTAGAAATAAGGTTATATGGTGGAAAAATTCCACCCTACAAACTATGTGTGTTTGCACCAATGAGAATTTTTGCTTTGGAATTTATCAGACAAAGCCTAAATGTGGACCAGATTCATTTTTTCCCAACTCAAAATGGTTTCCTATTTAAATTACCTAAAACATTGGGTCCTTTTATTGTGAATAATAGACAAGATGTAAAAGAGGTTGAAAAGATGATGCAAGAATTGGGCTTTGGATAAGGAGAAAAATGGAATTTTGATCCTCAATAAGTAATTTCCAAAAGAAGAATGAAACTAACATGTGCTCCATATACCCATGAAGAAAAACTAATGTTGGAAAAAGTTGGAAAATCTTGGTATGAGGATTCACAGTAGAATATAGATGTAGAAAATCCTCTTCCTAAGAGAAAAGGCTTGACTAGGAATGCCCCTAAATTTATGGATGTTGATGATAAAGGTTGATGATCATAACCTAGATTAGGGGTAAGAAATAGCTAAAAAATAAAAGTTCTTTAAATCATGAAAAACCTTAACAACCACGTCTATCTTGGCGATACAATCCCAACACAACTTGTTTCATTCAAAATGGAGTTCGTATGAGGATGTTAGAGCCCACTGACCATTTCACCAAACAACATTTTTTTTTTGTAGGAGCTGTCCAATCAACAGTCCATATTGCTGACATGACAGGTGACTTGGGTAGGTAACATGGGCATGTCAACAGAGTCAATGCCAAAATAGGGCTCGCTAAGTGTCATTATGTTATTGGTTTGCAGCTTGGTGATGTGGTGCATCGTGATTGGTTTTTAGTGGACCAATGAGTGAATGCCACCACGTGGCACCTCCCCAAGGTCAAATGTTTAATGTACATTTGGTCAAAATTTTGTGGACGTGCTGGGGTTCGATCCCACGACCTCCCCTACAATAACCACATGCCTTACCAATTGTGCTACACATTAATTTTGATTATATAATGGAATGAACTTCATGTTAAAGGTTCATTCTAAAGTGCATATTTGGAAAGGGGAAACAAAACAATGTCATATAACCTTCCACCATGACCAGGAGTGCACCCAGCCAATGGATTACCACTAATCCAGCACTAAATTGTGCTTAGCCTAATTAATGAGCCTTATCCCTTAATTAAAGGCGCTTAATATTAAATGGTGATTAGCACTAATTAACTGCACTTAAGCACTAATTAAACATGCTTTAGAGTTGGTAGATATTTTGGAAGATTATGCCAAATCTTGAACCGCCCCCAATTTTAGCCGGATTATCTCATGTTTTCCAGATTTGGAGATTCCTAGGGAAAATTTGAAAATACCATAACTTGATGGGATTTCGACCAATTTTAGAAAATGAATAGCCAATTTTGGATGATTTCTAGGTTATGAAGCTAATAGAATAGGTTGCAGGAAATATAAGACTTATATAGGTGATGTTTCCACAGGGAGGTTCAGGGAAGCCTAGGACCACTAGGGAAAGAGGTCATGCCCAAATCAGCCAGAGTCAGGTTTCAGAGAGCTAATAGTCATTTTTGGGGTTTTTGGGTCCTATGAACCCAATGGCATAGTCTAAAAATCCATTGGAGTTGAGCAGAAGCTTCTAATTAGACATTTTACTAATAATTCCAAAGAGGGCCTAGCCATTGAAGGAGGTCCTAGGAGATGTAGCAGTATTGGGGGTGAACTCCTTGATCAGTTTTGTGTTTTCAGTTTGTTGTGTATTATGTCTACAATTTTACTAGTTGTTCATGTCATTTAATCAACTAATTAATTCATTAATTCAAACTCTAAAGACACATGAAACTTGACACGTAAACCCTTGTACAACTCGTTAAAATGAGACGATCCTAAACATATTTTAATTGATGAGAATAGAATTAACAAGTTTTCCCAAGATTTTAGATTAGGTTGGTATTGGAGCACTTGTTAGCTCATTTGAAACCTGAGATGGTATTCCAAGGTTAGCTAGAAAATTAGCTATTGGTTTTCAAATTGTGCAAGGATCATTTAAGTGTGTGAAAATTTGTGTGTACAAGATGAAGCAAGGATAAGCTCAAGATTGAGAGCTTGGTTTTTGAATCATAGTAGATAATTTTGTGAAGCTTTGTGAATTGTTGTGAAGCTCTTTAATTCATTACATTGAGGATGGCAGCTTTAACAAGTGATGTTTCTAATCCATCTTCCTTAGCAAGACTCTTTGATGAAGAAATGTTGCAGGAGTTTATCATCATGAGATATATGGTGCAAGAGATGTATGAAGATAAGAAGAAGAACACTATATTTCAAGAGCATTTGATGGCCATGAAGGCGGAGAAGCAAGCACTTCTTGAGAAGATGCATGAGATGGAGACTCAGCTCCATGTTGCAGAGGAAACCTTAACAAAGTATATGCATGAAGATGAGGTATGAAATTCACGTTTATCTTCATTTTCCTCTCAAAATGAATGTTTTGGTGCTTTTGAAAGAAACAATAGAGTAATAGGGTCCAAATTGTTGATGAATATGGGCTATGAAGGTAGAGGGTTAAGAAAGCATGCAAAGGCATAGTTGAGCCAATTGTTGTTGAGGAAAGGCCTAGGTATTTGGGTCTTGGTTATGGACAACCCGATGGAGAATGGTTCAAAGCGAATGAGGCACATGAAAGTGTTCAAAGAAGGAATTATGTTTTAAGTGCATCACCTCAAGCTTATAAAATCTGTGTTCATGATGAATGCAAATGTTTTATACCGACTTTGCAAGAAAATGCTCATAAGCATGAAAACAATGGTTTTAATGAAGAAGAGGATGTTGAAAGATCTAAGGTTATTAACACCATTGTTGGTATTCGAAAGAGAACTACTACCTCGTCAAATTCACCTCCTCAAGAAGGTGACAAAGGTGAATCTTCATGGTATAAATATGTCTTTAATCAAGTTTTTTTGCATTAGGTTAAGCATGGTAAATCTTCATGTAAGAATTGTAGAAAAAGTGCATGTTCCTTTTGTGGTTTGAATAACCATAATGTTTCAAGATGTTGGAAGAAAATGGCCAGATATAGGAAACTTTCAAAGAAAAATTGACAGAAAGCCAAAGGTCCATTGGACAAAGCAATCCATGTTGAAAAGAAGATGCAACTATTTTCCACTCATTTCCATAAGCAAGGTCATGTCATAGACAAATGTTGGACTTTGCATCCAACAACTCATCCATGAAATTTGAATAAGGTGGAGAGAGAATTTGGAAAGGATGGAAAATGAGATTCTATAATTGATGTGGGTGAAGATGATTCACAAGATGATGTGTAGCTACAAGAATCACAATTTAAATGGTTTGGTAAGAGGTGCATTGATTTCTTATCCAAATAAGGCTTGCATTTTTGTTGTTGATATATGAAATTCTTTGCCTTAGAAAGGAATTTCTTTGCCTTATGAATGCATTACTTTTCTGTTGAAAGCACGATACAACTTGTATGATGCAATATGTTGAAAGTGGAGTTTTGTTTGACTCACTTTAATTCAGCAAAGAAGGCAATTGCGGTTACAAGTTTGTATGTGAATGCCTTTCTTTTGAAAGAATTCTTGTTGTTGCATGATTTTTCCATGAAGGTGTGTGAAAGTTGGGTATGTTACTCACTTCATTTGTAGCAAATTTTTCAATTCAGCTCTTATGTAACCATACATGTTTTTGGGTTTACTGTACTTGTGAGAGAGTTGAAGAATTGTACACATACATGAGAGTTTGTGTGCGTGTGAACAATGGAACTAGCAACATGCATGAGTGATTGACTTGTATTGGTTGATTTATTTATTAAGATGTATGAGTGACAACTTCAGAATTTTCATTGTGCTTGAACATGCATGAGTGATTAACATGTGTTGTTTGATTTCTTTGTTACATGTATGTTGTAAACTTGATAATGTTGATCATTTGCACATTCATGAGTGTCGAATTGTGTCAATTGTTGTCACATGTATGTCACATCAACTTGGAAGAGTTGATTTTGTCTCCAAAGATGAAAGGGAGACGTTGACAGATTATTTCATGAGAATGTGGAATTATTGTTGTTTATACAAAGAATCATCTAGTTGTTGTACATGCATTTGCTTGACTTGAAAGTTAGTTGTTTGAAGAAGCATGTCTTATCGACGTATGTTTAGTCGATGATGTTTTTTTTATTGTGTGAGTCGATATTTTGTACACCAAGCTGCAAGAGTACATGGCGATTTTACATGTTGTTACAATCTTTGCTTTGAAGGAGCAAAAGAAGAGGTCCTTGATTTGCATTTCTTGCATAATGTGTTTTTCCATTTAATGGTGTCTCTTGTGACAAGATGTCGTAGGATTTTGGTAGGTCCATTCTTGAGCAAGATGCCCATACTTGGCCTTCATTCTCAAATAAAAACATGATTACCATGTTGAAATCGAGGATGACAGAGGCAAGAAGGGACAGTGGACAACATGCCAAAAAATTTGTAGCCATGGAAGACCATTTTTTGTGTTGACGCCAAGAAGCAAAAGAGATGGCAAAGGCATTCTTCCAGATGTGGAATTTGGAACTGTGGAGATAAAAGAATGGTCATTTATTTTATTATTGTTACTGATATTGGAACTCATTGTTGTAGTTCACTCAGATGGGCTTAACTTGGAAAAGTGGTTTTGAAGAAGAAGCTTGCATCAAATGCATGTGTTGCAAAGGAGGAACATGATTCTCAATGGGAAGGATATCAGTTAGTTTTCCAAGCACCAAGGGATCACTTTCATACAATAAGGTGTATAATCAGTCAGCAAGTAGTAAGGAAGTGTTGGATTGGGTTAGCAGCAAAAGAAGAACAGTGGTTGAGGGACATAGTCATTTGCAATGCAAGGCATGTCAATGTACCCAAGTGGTTGTCATGAAGACATTTCAAGTAATATCAATTTATAGAACTTCGGAAGGAGAAGAGTATTCAACTCTCATTAGACAACCATCTTTTTTGGGTCCAAAAGCCTGTTAGTAGGAAGGAGTGATAGAAATCTGGATTAGGGGCAAGAAATCGCTCAAAAATAAAAGTGATTGTAATTGTACGAAACCTAAAGGACCGCATCCACCTAAACACTATGATCCCAACGCAACTCATTTAATTTAAAACAAAGTTTGTATGATTAAGTTAGAGCCCACCCATTGTTTCACCAAACATAAAAAAAAAAATTTCAGGTACTGCCCAGTCAGTAGTCCGTACTGCTGACATGGCATGTGAATATGCATGTGATGTGGGCAAGTCAATGGAGTCAATTCCCAATGATGGATTTCCATGTGTCACTATGTTATTGGTTTGCAGCTTGGCGATGTGGCACATCGTGATTGGTCCTTAGTGGACCAATGAGAGAATTCCATGTGGTAAGCCCAAAGGTTGCCATGTGGAACCTCCCAAATGTCAAATGTCTAATGTACATTTGGTAAAAATTTTGTGGAGGTGCTGGGGTTTGACCCCAGGACCTGCCCTCGACTAATCACATGCCTTACCAATTGCGCTGCACATTAATTCTTATTATATAATGGAATGTGCTTCATGTTAAAGGTTCATTGTAAAGCATATATGTGGAAAGGGCCCACCAAACAAAACAACATCATATAACCTTCCGCCATCACCAAGAATGCACCTAGCCAATGGATTACCATTAATCCAACGTTAAATTGTGCTTGGCATAATTAATCAAGCTTATCCATTAATTAAAGGTGATTAATATTAAATGGTGATTAGTGCTAATTAACTACAATTAAGCACTAATTAAATGCGCTTTAGAGCTGGTGGAGATTTTTGCAGATTCTCCCAAATCGAAAACCTCCCCCAATTTTAGTGGGATTAACTGAAGTTTTCTAGATTTGGAGGAGCTTCCTAGGGAAAATTTCAAAATACCATAACATGATGGGATTTTGACCAATTTTGGAAAATGAATAGTCAATTTTGGATGATTTGCAGGTCTTGAAGCTAATAGAATAGGTTACAAAGGCAATAGAATACTTCTACAGGTGATTTTTCCATAGGTAAGTTCAGGGAAGCCTAGGGCCACTAGGGAAGGAGGTCATGCCTAGATCAACAATAGTTATTTTTAAGAGATCTAATAGCCATTTTGGGGGTTTTGTGCCTATGAACACAATGTACAGTCTCCAAATATATTCGAGTTGAGTAGAATCTTGTAGTCATATATTTTACCAATAATTCCAAGGAGGGCCTAGCCATTGAAGGAGGTACTAGGAGATGTAGC
>APFE030086285.1:145764-188809 GCA_000404065.3 Pinus taeda
TTTTTACTCTTGATCGGATCAAATATTTTTTCACTCTATGCTAGTTTGCATATCACGATATTTGATACCTCTCGGGGGTTAGTAGATCCAGAGTAAAGATGAATCTATTCTGGTTTAATTCCCCCATTTAAATAGGCTACATTCAAAGTGAATACCATGGGTCAATACCATGTGCCATTTTAGTGAATACCATGGGTCAATACCATGTGCCATTTTTATTTTTATTAATACTAATATTAGGATTAATAATGTTTTTTTGCACGGTATTAATAAAAAAAATAAAAATAAAAATAAATAATTGTTTACCATACCTCTCGTTTATTTATATTTTTATTAATTTACCATACCATTCATAAATACAAGGTGACTTATGGAGTAGATATAAAAAAATGTTTTATTTGTTTACCATACCTCTCGCTTATTTATATTTTTATTAATTTACCATACCTCTTTTACAAATATGGTATTAGGCCCATAGGATTCACTTAAATGAAACCTCTTTCTTGAGCCTACATAAATAGAACGAGGGTTATGGACTAAATATAAAAAGAGGTTTTATTTATTTACCATACGTCTAGTTTATTTATATTTTTATTGATTTACCATACATTTTGAGTAAGTATAAAAGGACATTTTATTTATTTAACATATCTCCACTTTACTTAAATTTTTTTTTTTTTACACCCTTGCATGTATATAAGGTGACTTATGGAGTAAATATAAAAAATGTTTTATTTATTTACCATATCTCCACTTTACTTAAATTTTTATTTTTTTACACCCTTGCATGTATATAAGGTGACTTATGGAGTAAATATAAAAAATAGTTTATTTATTTACCATACTTTTCATTTATTTATATTTTTATTAATTCACCATACCTCTTTTATAAATATGGTATTTGGCCCATAGGATTCACTTAAATAAAACCTATTCTTGAAAATGGGCGAATGGATTCAATTACATAAAACCTATTCTTGAAAATGGGCCAATGGAAGGTTCTAACTCCTAATTTCAAAGGCTAAATTTACCTTTTTTACCCTCTCCCTTAATAAAAGGTGGGCTATTTGAGGTGATTTGTAAAAATGTACTATGATACAAAATATTTGCCCACTAATAATTTTAAACCCCTTAATTGTGTCAAAGGGCGAACATTCGCCCCTAAAATTTTCTATGGATATAGCCCAGTACTAGAGGGTGAACTCCTTGATCAATTTTGTGTTATGAGTTTGTTGTGTATTATGTCTGCAATTTTAATTTCTTTTCATGTCATTTAATCAACTCATTAACTCATTAAATCAAACTCTAAATACACATGAAACTTGACACATAAACCCTTATACACCTGGTTAATGATCATAAACATATTTTAACTGATGATGGAGCTTGCATAGCATTAACAAGTTTTCCCAAGATTTCAGATCAACTGACAATCTAGCAAGAAAGCTAGGGTTCAAGGAAGCAGAATTGAAGCTTCACAATTGATTTAAATTCCCTCAAGAGAAGTATGATTCCAAGTGCAATTAGGAGATATAAGGTGTTCACGTTCACCCCCAACTCCTACAGAAGAGGAGGCTTCTTCCCTCAATGCTTTGCAGAAATATTCCCAACAAATTGGGGAGAGAAATGAAAAGTAAGGGGAAATGTTACAACACAAGTGGAGGCTCAATCAAACCCAAATTACCATACTAGACTCCTATCATCCATGGACTTGGAAAGGAATCAACTAAAAACATCTCTTACTCATCCAATTTCTTAGATGTTTTCATCAAGAATAGATTTGAAGACATTAAATTTGTTTGTGGATACTAAAGGAATTCCTCTACCTAACAAGTTCAATTTGCATAAGAAAACATGTGATTTGATTTATAATGATCTTCACAAGCCTTATTTGGTAGCTAGTAAAGAAGATTCCCACTCCTGGAAAAGGTGATATACTAGCTTAAATAGGAAAGCGAAAATTCCAGAGCCCTACATACCCAAAATGAAGAATTTAAGAAGTGAATCATCAAACTGGGAGTAAATCATATGGAAAGAACAAAGATTCAAGTCTTGTTGCGAAGTATACATTCAAAAGTTCAAATATGCAATGTTGATCTGTATGACAGTCCTAAAGAGAAAAAATGTGGAATTTCAACATAAAATAGATAGACATATATTGTGGTAGTGTTAGTTGATTCAAAATACCCTATACAGAAACTAATCAAGTTTATGACCGAGCAAAAAATCTCAGAAGATGAACTAAAGAAGTTGCAAAGGATCCTGGAGGATGCTAAAGGACATTTGAGTATAAAAGAGAGACAAATCTATTTAGAAAAGGAAAATTTGAATGAGGAAACCCTGAAACATGAAACAAAAAAGGAGGAAATTAAGAAACTAATGAATAATCTCAAAGGTAACATGTCATTAATTCAAGCAAGGCATATTATTCGGAATGATATAATTCAGTAAGTTCAAGTTTTTTGGGACCATATGAATGCTATTGCAGAAGAAAAAGGCATAAAAAATTCCATTGAAGCAATTATTTTTGAAAATAAAAATAAAGAATAGGAGAGAACTCAAATGGCTATGAAAATTATTTACTATTTAAATGCTAAATATTCACATGAGCTAAGAGTTGTGGACATTACATATCAAGCAACTATGGTGAAGGAAATCTACAAAATAGTGCAGAGGAATATGTACAAGAAATAGGTAGAGAATCTATTGATATAAGTCAAGGAATTGGTGGCACTTTTTAGTTCCCGCTTTCATTAAAGAGTTAGAGCAGGTGTGCCCAATTGCTAAGACTCTTAGGGCATTCCTCTAGCATGGGAGTAGTATCAGTCATTTCTAGTGGAAGCCAAAAGTAAGGTTGATTCATCACATGAAGATATTACAACCTTAAAAGGTTCAACAATAGTTAACTATATTCAGATGGATTTTCAATTGTTGTGGCAGGTCAAGACTTCATTTACAAAAAAGCCTAATTATGCTAAACTCACTCATTTGAAAATGGCTTACACTAGAATGGTCTAGTGTTCTGTCCCAGACTTGGTAATTTGAAAAGAATCACATAACCTGATAATTCCACTGAATGTTTGAGTTATAGAACTTGGGCCCACAACAAACGAAGGAGGCATCGAAGGAGAAACAATCCCATAAGTCTAACTGATTTTAGTTTTTCAAAAAATGAAAAAAAAAACATTTTTGTAATTTTGTTGCAGTTCCTTAATGTTTTTAAAAAACTTTGTTGGTCATTAATAGTTAAGTAGTTAAAATAATTGATAGTTACCCATAATTTTCTTTGTTGCTATTTTTCTTTAAAATAAGATAGAGGAACCATGTAGGTGTTTCCAAATTTTGGCTTGGAGAGTGGATATTTTGCTATGTAATGTGCTAGAAAATTTCTTGGAGAATTAATAAAAAATTTCAAGTGATTCCTCATATGCGTTGGTTATAGTATTTGTTTCATATCTTTGTAAGCTAATCACAATATTTATTCTTCCATTGAAATAATTCTTAGGAAGTAGCTTGTTTCTTTTTATAAGAAAACTTACTAATGTTGTGATAATAGTAGAGGGTACCTATAAAATTTACTTAAAGAAGCCTTAGTAAGGCACTCCACATTTTCATCACTTCATTTTCCACCATCCCATAGTTTCTTTTAAGATTTGGTGTATCAGATTCTTTATTTCCCTTTACATTGAATTTTCATTCTCAATGTTTCTCCCACTATACTACAACTCAAAACAAAACTGTAGTCATAGATACAAAATCCATTTGGAGAGTTGATTATCTTTTCCAAGGTTTAAATTCACATTACACATAAAGTGTTATTTATGGACACAATTATTTAAAAAAAATCTAAAATAAATATCTTTATTTATATTGAATATATGTCCTAGGAACTAGCCTCTTTTCAGCAATACTCTTGTCCCTAGGGTTACAACATGATAAAATAGATACAAGGGATTATCCCTCCCTAATTGTAGGAACTCAAAATGGCTACCAGTAGTTGTTTGATAAAAAATTTGATACAGATACAAGTATTCTCATTGTTAGATATGTGTTTTATACCAATGAATGCAAAGGAGTGTCACACAACAAAATTAATATTGTGTTAAGTTCACCTTCCAAAATATGTGAGCCACAAGTAGAGCATGCTTATTTTTATTGGATGATATTTGGCATGAGCATGTACTCCATGGTCATCTTAGTGAATACCCTTGTGGTACAAATAATTGAAAGGGTATTTAATACTCTTACATCATTATCTTTAGGCATTCAAACTCGGAATATCCCTTCCATAGGAGGCAATTCAATCTCCCATATATATTAGATAGATGTTACCTCAATATGGGGCACCAAAATTAATAAAGATGATAGTGTAGGTATATCGCCCAATAATGACCTAGAATGTGATGATACTAAGGTGATGTCAATTTTCCATATTTGTTAAAAATGGTGGAAAACCCTCTATTCATATTGTCTCCAAATATATTGTAAAAATTGATGTTTGTTGTCCAATTTATATATCTCATGCATATCTAAGTATACAAGCCAATAAGAATTAGTTAATCTCAGTTATATATGACTCCTCATCTATGCTTTCCTTAGGCATTTCTTCTTTTCAGAACACAGGGGATGATAGAGCATGTTAGTGGTTTTCATTGTGATGGTGTATGCCCATAATTTTTCCAAATAAAACATGGCAGTCCTATTATTTTTTTCCAAAATGAGGAATATCCCCTCTGTAGTATAACAACGATGGTGACAACCTATAAAAAACAAGACCAAAAATTTAAGGAATATCACCTAAATATTATAATAAAGATGGTGGAAACCTATACAAGAAAAAATACCAAACACTACGCATTTGTTGACAACCTCTCAAAGATCATGGGTTGTTTCCTTCCATCACAAAAAATATTAGAACAACATTTAGTGTCCTTGTATAGGAACCCTCTTCAAGAATAAATTTAGGAAACATGTTACAGTAAGTCTTGGAACCTTTATGTTGGTGCAAAGATTGTTCCCACCTATAAACAATTGAGCACACATTCACTGAGGACTAGATAGCCCTCCCGATGTAGGGGTAACTACTGTTCCTCAACACACCATAGCGGGTAACCCTGTAATATAATTGTTAGATTTTCAATATAAAAATAGTATAATACCAAGTGTGAGTATTTTAGTCATAGTAGATAATAGTGGTATTTAAAGGAGGAATGAGAACATTTTACGATATACAATTCTGATGTTTGATTCCCAACGAGCAAGACAAAAATAGAAAAATATGACAATAATAAAAAGAAAAGATTAGGGAGATGGAAATATTAAGCAAAAGAAAAATGAAAACATCGGATTTAAAACTAAATTGTGCTATGCTTAGATGAAAACATGTGCGGTAGGTACAAGCATGTTCATTCAACTCTATGCTAAATAACATACATTATTAGAAAGGCAGGAATGTGTTAACATAATAACATAACATCTAAAGTTGCAATAACTGTAAAGCATGAATTATATTAATGAAAGATAAATATTAAATCCTAAATAAGTCAACATAACTCATTTTTGAATTGTGTTTATAATGTCGATATCGATACACAACACTAAAGGATTTAAATTATAAATGAGATGAAGCCTCATACTTAATTGATTGTAATTGCAATTCAGAATAATAGACAAAATAGAAGAAAAAAATGATAGTCACCAGGAATAGTATTCAAAATGAGTATTGAAAGTTGCGTATCACGTACAAGAAGTTTTAGTATTTGCAAAGTTTCTTTCACACTGCCAACAACCCCCCCATATTGGGAAACAGGGTTTCTAAATAGTGGTTTTTTAGACAATTGTTTGGTAATTGTTTTTGAAAATAGATATAAAATAAAATAAGTAAATGAAACATAATATCAAAATGATTGAATATGGTGCTGCCTTCGTGGCTTTGATGACTTGGAATTTTTGGTCAACCCTAAGGAGGATAGTGTATGCAATTCATGCATCTTGTCAATTGGTGCTTGAGTTGTAATTAGGGGACTCCCATTCCAATCCTTCAGTTGATCTGTGACCAATTGCATCGGTGGGACCAACTCAGCTACTTGAGATGAAGAGGTGAGTTGTTGAACTGTCACGTTGCACTTAAAATGATTTTCCACTTTAATTAGTTTGTCCCAATTAGTAGGAGACATACAAGGCACACTCTTGTACTTGGTAATTTCCACCAACATTCAAGATCTGATTTGATATTTAGTGTTAGGAAGATTCTATTTAATCTTGTTTACTCTGGTTAAGATAGTAAAATCCCTGCAGAGGGTGTTAACAACCATAGTAGAGGAAACTGATTCCTCTCCTAACATGGCTAAACAACCTAGATCCTATTCTGATGCCTTCAATTATCGAAGAATATTTTCCAGGCAATTGCCCAACTTTCTTCATTCTAGAATGAAGGCACACAAAATCCTCTTAAGTAATTCCACTTTTTTTTGAAATTGTTTATTTCCTTGATTACTCTAACGAACTCATCTCGCATGGCCTGCATGATGATTTGCTTCTTTTTCAACATATATAATGAGAAAATACATTTATCACTGACTAGCAGTACAAGTTCTATAAAATATCCATCCTCTCAAGTGTTAACCAGATCGATGATAGCATCGAGATCTTCCATCCTTTTTTCTAAGACTTTGGCTATAGAATTTGCTTCTAAGCTGGATTTATATATTATTCCCTTTGCAATTTGTGAAATATTTTTCATGCATGTTTCAACTGCAGTGATATCTTTCCATACTTGCCTCCATATTTCTTCCTTGGCTTCCAATAGTACTTTCTTCATGGTGACTGTGACACGAGCAACTTCTTCGAGATCTTTTATTCAATTAATTATATCTCCAAGTGTATCTTGGATCTGTTCAATCTCTTCATTCTTCCACCCTATGACCACATATGTCATGTTCTCATCTCTTGCAATTTATTCTTTGGCTACCTACAATTCTTGCTCTAACTGAGTGATTTTGATATGTAATAATTTGGGATCTTTTGATTCAGTCATATGAGTTGAATTAAGAGCTTTATTGATTGAGGCCTTATATTCCTCCAAGAGTTTCGAGTGTTATTCTTCCTTCTCATGTAATTCTGTTTGGATTTCCTATAGCTACTAAAGGGGTTTTTTACGCTCTACTTCCTTGAGCCACATAGAAGTTTCCATTTCCCAAAGCATTCCCTCTTGTCGAATGCTTGTATAAGAACATAGGGGTCATGATATGGGATCATCAAGATTGCGTGAAGAGCTTTTATCTATTTGTCCTTTTCCTTGAGTAATTTCTTCAGAAGGGGAAATGTCTTTAGGATGCCCAGATTGTTGAACCAAAATATCTTCCAATTCCTTGATTTGGTTAGTTTTTAACACAGGACCATACAAGTTATATTCAACTACTCAGAAATTTTTTCCAACATAGCTTGCATCTTCCTATTCTCTTCTATGCACTCAAGGAGTCTACGAGCCACTATCTCACTTACTTGTTGATGTAAGTTAATTACATCCGTGTTTGACACTTTTCCTAGATTTATAGCTAGAGAGGATGTTATGCATCCAACCACTTGTTGGTTTTCTCCTATCTCAGGTTGCAACACAGTAAGGTTCAAGGTGTTTGTCTTGAAATTAGTCACTAATATAAAGAGGGGCCCACTAACAGGTAACATCTATTGGAGCACTGAGGTGTCCACTGATTGCAATTGTTCAAGGACTGTAGCTAGTTCTTTATGTTGGCATTATGATACAAGTGTTTTCCTTGATGGAAACTCACTCACAAGTCAGTTCATATTTGATAAAAGGAAACTCACAATGTAACAGGTCAATTCATAAGTAACTAGACATTAGTACAGAAGAACAAGAAGTTGGAACAAAGGTCTATTGATCACAATCAAGAAGTTGAAGGAAAACAATGTTGTAAGCTTATACGTAGGTTCACTTTAACAAAGAAGCATATACACGTGGGTTAATAGAACAAAAAGAGTGTATACGTATGTATACACTTTCACAAGAGGAAAAGCATGTATAGGTTGGAAAATCAAGGAAATTCAAGTTTAAATAATATCAAGGGTCAATACCATGGTATTAGCCCACAATATTGAGTGGAATAACAACTATTTTATCCCGTCCAAGAATACCATAGGCTCTAAGTGTTGTTTTGGTCTGAGGTATTGAGAAAGGCCAAAAAATATATAGGGAGGAGAAGATCAAAGGGCTAAGTGTGCAAGTGAAAGGTTTTCTCAAGAATACTTCTATCTCAAGTATATTTTATGTTGCAGGGGCTATGATTACTATATGATATGAAATATTTTGTGCACATCAAATACAATGTTGTATCAGGATCATGAAACCTGAAATGACTTATCATTGTATGATCTGATATTGTTTGGGCTAGATCTGATTGCTTACAGATGTTTTATTCTTTAAGTGTCATGATCTGGGTATGTCTAAAGTCTGGAATAGCAGCAAAGTTATAAGTTAATATTTGCATATCTATACAATGGTTCACATTGGTAAAGGCATGCATACATGTAGGTTCAACTCTTACAAGTAGCGTATCCAAAAGAAAATCATGTGTGTTTAGAAATGATTGATCTTTCTGATCAGTGTTGTTGTTTTACTGTTGTCTGTCAATAAAATATTCTTAGATCTAAAATTAAAATTGAATGCATAAGGAGTTTGTGTCTGATTGATTGATTGGTTAAGTGAGAAGGGTTATCTTTGCTGCTCACTATTTAGATATCTATAATTTAATAGTAGATCTTCAAATTATTACCTGTGGGTACAATTTTGTTTTAGAGGTTTTATGATTCACTAATTTTGGATCTATGCATATATTTGGTTAAAGGAAGTATCATATACATATAGGTTGGGTTTAGTAAAGTAGCACATGCATACTGATGTATGATTTTTGAGGTTGTACATGGTTCTAAATGATGATGTAGGTTTTTGGGTTTAACAAAGTGTTCTAGTGACAATAATCTAACTGTTCAGATTAATTGATTATTGGTTGATGCATGATGAGCCTCATCATTGGGTAATTATATGGGCCTTAGCTCACCTCCTAGCTTAGTCGAACCAATTTTTATCACAACTTATTGCATGTTTTTTATTATATTTTGTTTATGAGATGAGCTAGTGTTGGATATTATGCCTAGTGGACTAATATGCATTGGATGCAGGATTGAAGGAGAAAATCAGGGAATTTTTTCAAATACTAAGGTTAAAAATTGAATGGGACAAGGGAAAGGGATTATAGGAGGTAAATCCTCTTCATTTACTTATCCCCCATTCAAATATTCCTCCATCCATCACACTAGCTCGGAGTGTAGGCAACTAAGCCATGAGGATTAGAAGGCAGCCAAGCATGTGAGACAGAAAGAGCTATTTTATCTTGAGTTTGGGACCCAAGCCTCCCTGCTTTTAAGGAAGTTGTCAGGGACTTCAGTTGTATAAGTAGAGAGGCCTAGAGCCTTATTAGGATTTAGATTTTTGTTGTTGACTCTAAGTTATTTTTGAGCTCCAGACTTGTGAAAGTTTTGTTGATGTAATTTGTTGTTTTGGTAATAAGAATGATTTTTTTTTTGAGCCAGCACTGAGTTAACTCAGAGGGTTGAAGCTCTTGGGTTTGGGCCCAACTCTAGCAACCAAGGCTCCTCTTTCTTGTATATGTATGTTTAGTGTAGTTTCATAGCTTCATTATTAATTTGCTTTTAGATGCATTTCAATTACAAGTAGTGTAGATTGGATTGGTTGTTTATTAGTTTTCTTCCATTTGTGTCTTACTTCAGTAGAAAATTACTAAGGATAAAAGGAGCACCATAAGGTTTTCAACAGGTTTCTTGGCCTCACTTCCTCCCTCTGGGATCATGGCTTAAGGAAGGGACCCTTAATCAGCCCCAAAAACACATATTTCTATTTCTTTTATGAGATTTGGAGTTTTTTGTCTTTAAATTAGTATTTTGTTAGTTTTTCAAGGTAGGATTCTATTGTCATATTTTTCATATTCATTTTTGTAGTAGATCTCATCCATGCTTTCATTCCTTTTAGAAACTTTCCTCATGCATAATGTACATAGTTAGTTCATTAATTCTACTTTTCTAGTTTATGAGAATGTTTCTTGTTTACATAGATTTTTGGAATATTTACATGGTTTCTACAGAGAAGTTGTTTTACGAGGATACTAAGACTTCATAGATAGCAACTACCTTCCATTTCATCCACCTTATCCATCCCTTGTTTTGACCATCACCTTCACTAGTTTTCGTCATTTTTCATAGAAATTCTTCCAAGCACATTGAGTGAACCCATCGATCTCCTATATTTTTTGTTCACTTTTGAGTGATCCTAGACCTTCTCCCACTCCATTCCACCCATCAAAAACCTTTCCTAAGCCTTCCATCACCTCCAACACCTCACATTTTACTCTCAGCTGTATCTTGTAGGTTTATAGGGAATCCTATAGGTTTCTAGTACATCTTGTCGATTTTCCTAAAATGGCCTATTTTGAGGCTGAGTTGAGGGAAAACCACTAGGAAGTCACCAAAATCCTCCCAAAGGTCTCCCACACCATACAACCATCTCCTAACCTTCCAGCCATCCTCAAACATCCTTAATTCACCTTCCACATTGCTAGAAGAAATTAGTTTGCATACTTGATATTGCATGAAAAGGAAAATAGACAAAAATAGATTTATTTCAGTCTATTTACTTGCACATTAGTGATGTTTGATGCTTCTTACTTCTATACTTAGATAGTAGAATTTGGTTCATGTTAATTTATAATTTTTGCAAAGCATAGTTTCGTAGCAGTTACTTAGGAAATGGTGTGATTCAACATTGAATTTCGGTGTTTCCCATTATTGTAGTAGAGTAGCTCTCTCTTAGAGTAGATTTACCTTTCTTCCATCAAGAAATCAAGCTTCTTCTAACTCCATAGAATTCTGGCTTGAAAACCACAGTGGTGTCTCACCAACTGAACAATGACAACAGGTAGAAGCATCACTTTTAATTGTGTATACAATACCGTCACCTCCAAGTTTGTATGAACCCCAGGTTGATAAAGTAAAGTTGGTAGCCCAGGAGTTGCAAAATCCTTGCTGCAATATTGGTTCTCATCTCTTTTTCATGACGTTGTCGGGGAGGTGTCTAAGTAAAATGTGATTACTACTTTCTTTTCTTCTATTTCTTGTCTTCAATATTCTGCCATTAGTTTATTTCTGTAGAAGTAATTTAGTTATTTCCTTTTTTCCCCTTTTACATTTTCTACTTTCCTTTACATTTTTCAAGCAACAGTTCAATTCAGCAAGTAGTCTTTTCATTCAGTCAGTATTTTTCATTCAATTAGCAATTTAAATTTTGCAAAGTACTTTCCATGTTTGAAAAAAATGTAAAACCAAACAATAAAAATTTCCTTTCATGCCTCATAGGAATAGGGATAACTTAGGGAAATTTTTGCCAAATGCCCCCACTGCATCAAATAGCCAACCTTCCCTATTATTCAGTGGATGTGAACTAGAAGAACCCTTAGGTGAGAAACCTAACATATTTGAAGAACTTACAAGGGAAGAAGAAGAAGAAGAATCCATTCCTACTGAACCAATGGCTGAAAACATAAATGACAGAGGGAATAGAGAGAGAGGTGATGGTGCCTTCCCCATCAAGGAAACCAATGGGGACACTAAGAAGAAAAATATAAGTCCCTCTCCTCTACGTCATTTAAATGGCTTGACCACAGAAGACAACGAAAATTTCTTATTTGAGTTTGATGTTATATGTGGAACCTATACCTATACAAATGATGAGCAGAAGTTAAAAATATTTCCATCTACCCTCAAGGATGTAGCATTGTGCTGGTTCATGGGTTTACCTGGGGATAGCATCACAACTTGGGCTCAGATGCAGCAAGCCTCCAACAAAAAATATCGAGACTGCTGTCGATCAAAGGACACTAAAGAGGAAATTTTAAGGATGACCATAGGCAATGATGAATCCCTAGAGGATTTCAAAGAAATATTTTAGCTTTGTTACAAAAGGCATAGGTGCACACTTGACCTTGGGTCACTAAAGCTGGTCCTACTTAGGTGAGTAAGGGAAGATCTTTTGGATAACCTACACTTGTTAGCAGGACGAGATATCCACCAATTACCTAATGAGGATATCAAGACTACCGTTAGAAGCCATTTTAGGGTAGCTAGGAAGAAGGGTAGGGGTAGTAAAATATGGTCAGTACATCCTCTTCCAACTCATCCATCAAGGATGAAAGTGGAAACATGCTGGAAGCTTTCAAAAGTGAGATGTTGCAAACCCTTGCCTTGCAAATAGAAAATATGCACATTAAGAGAAAGAAGGAGGAACCAAAATGAGCCTTGGCCATTTTTTGTCCTAGATACACTAGGAGGCATCCTAGGAATGAATGTCCATTGAATTCTATTGAACTTTTCTCACTCTATGAAGAAAACCACTCCACAAGAAAGTGCCCTTCTTGCCTAGACTCAAAGTTGTATATCAAGGAGCTGAAGGGGTCACTGAGAAGCTCTGCTACATAAACCAAAGGAGACCTCATGGGCCTAGACTGCACTAGCAAGGCATGCAAGGGTTGTCGCATGCATATTACAACCCCAACCAATCCACAACCATACCTTCTTAGGGAACCCTTGTGCATCTTTCCTAGTCTACACACCCTCCTTAGCCCTTTGCATCTTAGTATCACTCCCTAACAGCTAGCAAGTCATTTCAACCTTATGCTCCACCACAAACTCAGTGGAATGCACCGCCTCAAGGGTGGATACCCCAACATAAAAATGCTCTAGCTTTATTGCCTCCACTACCTTCCCAACCATAACTGCTACACTCCACTCCACCGAAGCAACCCTAGATGCCTACCCATCTAAATTTATACATGAAAAACAAACAAGCTCAGCAAGTATACAGTGGAGAGACATCATATATAGCTTATGCTATGGAAATCCAGGAGATTAACCTAACATCTAGGAGAGTTCTCCCAGATAACCAACCTCCACCTCCACCTAGTGAGGTTGAGGAAGAAAGAGAGGAAAGAATTCTTAAAGTGAATCCACCCTTTCTAGGAGAATTGAAAAATCTATGTGTAAAGATTTCACTTCTCCAAGAAATAAAATATGTTCCTATTTACAATAAGTTGACTAAGGAGAAGTGCTTCAAGCATTCAAGGAGGAGAAGAAGGGATTCCCCTACTATTTATGTCATTGGACAACTATCTGACTTGATGCTGGGGCAGGTAATGTGTCCAAAATATTTGGACCGTGGAAGCCCTGAAGTAGATATGCACATCAATGGGACCATTGTATCACACACTTTGATCGATCTTGGGGCTCCCATTAATGTGATGACCAAGGACCTCATGCTCAATCTCAACCTCCAAGGTTCATTGAGGAAGACTGCAACAGTTTTGCAACTTGCAGACCGCTCCAGAATAACCCCTGAAGGGATTGTGGAGGATGTGATGGTCTTCACTGAACCTTGGGAGTACTTTGCAGATTTCTTAGTTCTCTAGCCTAAGGCTAAGCTTACTGGTTACCCTCTCATCCTTGGGATACCATGGTTGGCCACTACTGATGCTTACATTAGTTGTAGAGTTGGGAATATGACCATCAAGAATGGGCATATGTCCAAGTAGTTAGTACTATACCCTCCTGCTAAACCATATCTAGAGCGTGATTTACCTTTACGGTTGGAGCAGGGGGAAGAAGATGAAGTTTATTCTGCCCAACTCTATACTTTAGAAACAACCATGGTAGGAGGACCACAGGACGAGGGTGATTTGATTGAACACCTACTCCAACTCCCAATACATTTCACTTAGAAGATGTAATAAAGGAAACTGAAAAGAATCATCCAATTGACCTATTCTTGGTTGATTCCAACCCCCTTCATGTCAAAACCATAGAATTTGGCCCTGAGGGAACCTTGAAAATCAATCCATCTCTTTCTGCTCTCTACAAAAGTTATGCAACATGCTAAAGGAAAATCTAGAAGTATTCACTGGGAGTTACAAATAAATTAAGGGATTACACCCCTTAATGTGTCCTCACCACATATACATCAAAGAGGGTTGCAAGTCGGTCTAGAAACCCCAAAGCAGGATGAATCCAGCTCTTAAAGATATAGTCAAAGAAGAACTGCAAAAACTGCTAGATGCACGATTCATTTACCCTATCTCCGATAGTGAGTGGGTCTCTCCTTTGGTGTTAGTTCAAAAGAAAAATGGTAAGTGGAGAATTTGTGTTGATTATAGGGAGTTGAAAAAATCCACAAAGAAGTACCATTTCTCTCTACCCTTCATTGACCAGGTGCTAGATGGCCTAGCAAGGAAAAGGTTTTTCTCTTTCCTAGATGTATTGAGCAGGTACAACCAAATATAGATTAGCACGAAAGACCAGGATAAAACCACCTTCACTTGTCCTTGGGGTTCTTTTTCCTATAGGGTCCTTCCTTTTGGCCTATGAAATGCTCCTACCACTTTCTAGATAGAAATTCTAAGTATTTTCACCGAATTAGTCCATGATGTCATGGAAATTTATATGGATGATTTTATACCTTATGCCTCTGATTTTCAAGTGGCTCTATCCAACCTAGGCAAAGTATTGCACAAATGAATTAACATGAACTTGTCTCTCAGTCTTGAAAAATGTGAATTCTTAATGGTTGCAAGGACCACGCTACGTCATTCAATATCTCAGCAAGGACTGCAGATGGACCCAAACAAAATAGCTATGATCCAAAGGGTCCCACCTCCTCAAAAGAATAGAGATGCAAAAGTTTCCTAGGGTTAGCTAAATACTACTGAAGGTTTATAAAATACTTCAACAAGTTGGACTCTCCTTTAGTTGGTTTGTTGGCCAAGGAACCTGAGTTTATATGGTCAAAAAGTTGTCAAGAGGCCTTAGACACTGTAATATACAAGTTAACCATTGCACCGATCCTTCGAGGCCCAAAATGGGCCCTCCCCTTTCATATTCATGTTGATGCCTGAAATGAAGCCATCGGAGCAACCCTAGGTCAGATAGATGAAAAAATTCCTTATGCTATCTACTTTATCCACAAGAATCTGTCAAAGGCTAAACTAAATTGCATAATGACCAAAAAGGAACTCCTGGTTGTTGTGCATTCATTGAAAAGAATTAGGCATTATATTACAGGCTATAAAAAAATTGTGCATACTAACCATGCTACAATCAAATATTTAATGAATAAACTAGATGTGAATTCTTAGATTATAAGATGGTTACCTTTATTAAAGAAATTTGATCTAACTATTGTTGATAAGCTTGGTAAGGAAAATGCTATTACAGACTTTTTGTCCAAATTAAATTTTCCTGTAGGTGAGGAAGGAATGGTTGATGATGAGTTACCAGACAAGAACTTATTTGCTATTTTAGTTCTCTCTCCATGGTTTGCTGATATAGCAAACTATTTGGTAACAGCATAGTTCCCACCGAACTTGTCCTCCAAGGAAAAGAGAAAGATAGTAAGGAGGAGCACCCCCTTCACTTAGATTGGGGGTAATCTCTTCAAACTTGGCCTTGATAAAATCTTGAGGAGGTATGTCATGGAGGAGGAAGTCTTTGACATCCTTCTGACCTGTCATGATGGGCCTTCTGGAGGTCACTTTGCAGCAAACAGGACAACATTCAAAGTGTTACAAGCATGCTATTATTGGCCCACTCTTCATCAGGATGTCAAAAGATATACTAGTGAATGTGATCGTTGCCAAAGGATGGAAGGCCTACTCCAAGAGATGAAATGCCTCTACATCCTCAAGTGAATTTTGAGCCATTTGACAAGTGGGGCATGGACTTCATTGGGCCTATTGACCCTCATTCCCAGCAAAAACAATGCATTGTTGTGTGCACTAACTATTTGACTAAGTAGGCTGAAGCCAAAGAAATTAAGGCAGTAACAAAGGAGGAGGTGGTTGATTTCCTAAGGGAGAATATATTTTACAAATTTGGATAACCTAGAGAGCTGGTCACAGACCAAGGCAACCAATCAACATGATTGAAGACTTACTCAGCTAGCACAAGATCAAGCATAAAACCTCCACTCCCTATCATCCACAAGCTAATGGGAAAGTGGAGGTCACCAACATAGCTCTGGAGGGCATCTTGACCAAAGTGATAAGCAACAACAAGAAGGATTGGGTAGATATACTAGTTGAGGCCACCTGGGCCTATAACACCACATGGAAGATCACCACTGGATTCACACCCTATGAGAAGCTCTATGGGAAAAAGGCCTTGTTTTCCATTGAATTTGAGTATAACACATTAAGGACGGTAACCCAACTAGATCTAGATCTCAATAGCGCACAAAAAGAGAGATTGTTCCAGTTGAATGGTTTTGATGAGTTTAGAATGGACGCCCTCCTACATATAGAGGTAATTCAACTATGGAGGAAGATTTGTCATGATAAGAACATCAAGGAAAATAAATTCCAAGAAGGTGATTGGGCTTTGTTATATGATTCTGGGTATAAATAATTCAAGGGAAAGTTAAGGACAAGATGGCTAGGACCTTATGTTGTAGAAATATGCCATGATAATGGTTTAGTGCAGATCAGAACCATAGATGAAGAGTCCATTCCATTACTTGTTAATGGACACCGATTGAAAACTTATAAGAGACCTTTGTCAAGGCACGAGTTCATTGATGATATCAATAAAATAATGATGATAGTGGAGCAAGTTTCATCTCCTGCCTCACAAAATCACTAAGAGAAAAAGAAAGAAGAAAAATAAGGGCTCAGGTGAAAACCTCCATGAGGCACTTGAGTCCCACTATCGGGTTGAAAACATCTTGGGGCGGCCCAATAGTGTCAATAAAAAAACAAAAGGAAAAGAAAAAATGAGAATGAAAAGATCCCAGGGTCAAAAGCTCTCTTGAGGCACCCAGGGCAACCAACTAGCATGGAAACCTCTTAGAGGTAGCATAGTTGTTTTGAAAAAAAAAAACAAAACAAAAAGAAAAGAGAAAAATCATGAAAAATTCTATTTTTGTAGGTCAGTAAGAAGGATGATCCGGAAGCAAAAGAGGATCACGAAAAGACCCATTTCACGCACATTTTATTTTTACACTCATTTTCATTCATAACTCTACCATTTCTCTCATTTTTTCCACTCCTTTCCTTCAGTTTACAATGGGACTGTGTTTTCTATAGGATCCATTGTAAACCTACACGATCCCCTAAAAACCTACAAGATGATCCTATAGGAATCACATTGACCTAGAAATCTTACAAGAAGTGACCCTAAAGAAAAAATGACCTACTATGTCAGGGGAATAACACCCCTTTCATCATCATTCCATCACCATACCTTACTCACCATCATTCCATCACCCTTGCATTCACCCTTAAAAACAGAGTCAGTTTCAAGAAAAAAATTGACAGTCTTTGAAAGGAATGGAAATAGGGAGGAATAGGGAGAATCGCCTGAGTATTCCTCATTCTCCATAATCCTAGACTCTCTCTCCATCCATGTCACCATCCTCACAACCCCAAAAAACTGTATGATTGAGATTTCTGAGGGAGAAGTGGCTACAAAACATCCTCTAGGAAATCCCATAGCAGCCTATCCCACAGAATGCAAATCATAACAGAAACAAGCCTCCATCATGATGATCGTAGGGTAGAAGGAGCACCAAAGTAGCACCACCACCGCCATCTCCAAAAACAGGTACTTACACAAACAAAGAGATCATTAGAAAGAAGAGTATCATGTAGCCAATACACACAGTAAGCACCTCCAGTCTTCAAAAACTGTAGCAAGGTATTAACACCATAGGTAAGTATCCCGCTCGCTCTCTCATATGCATCATGTAGTCAAAAAAATGTAAATGTTACAAGTAATTTGGTTTATAAGAGAAAAGGGGGCAATTTAAGTTGGCCTCCTTCGCTTAGTCAACAAAGACAACATAGGATGTTCTCTCACACATGGCAATAATCAAGTCAAAAACAAAGAAGGAGAAGGACAAAAGTAGTTAAATCTATGGATGCATAAGGTGGGAGCTGATTACGAGTAGTGAGGAATGATGAGGTGATAGTGGGGACCAACGGTCCAAAAATGGAAACTTACCTTTGCTGCGAGCACACCACCTTACCTCGAATGACCATAAGAGGAAATAATCACCATCCCCATGCATTCATGCATTGACTTCCTCGAATCTAGCTCTCATACCCAAGAAACCTACCGAAACCAAAACTCCATGATTTTACTGCACAAGAATTCCTACAGAATTACACAAGAATTCCTATGGGATCATGCACAGGGATTCCTATAGGATATATAGAGACAATCTACAACAAAGGCTGAAAGGAGTTTCAGAAGGGAAATCTCAGGGGTTGACCACAACAAAACTTATGAAGAGGTAGGCTCTGTCATTACATTCCTCTTTCAAATAAATTGATAAAAAAATCTTCTAGTTTGAGTGAATTTGGTAGATGCACAAGAGAATTGTCCACATAGTAATCTCAGCTTTTACTTCTGCATTGTAACAACCATCTCATCTCCTCAAAACCTCACCAACTAAGATGATAGGAGGGTTTAATAAGAGGGAGCCCACAAAAACTATGAGAATCCAAAACCACCCTCAAGTACTAGAAATGTTCACCAGACATAATTGGATGGGGTTTTTCGAAACATTCGGGGGGTATGATGATGAGGTGGCCCAAGATTTTTCTCTCTCCCTCATTCAACTCACCAGAGTCCATGCCACTGTTGTGGTAAGAGGTCGCTCCATAGAACTCACCCCTTCACTCATCAGCAGAGTTGTCACACTTCCCCCATGAATACCATGGAGGAAGGAAGACAAAGGAGATATCCAGGTTGCCGAAACGAAATTCTTCTTAGAAGGTGAGGAACCCATTGAGGAACAAAATGGAGTAAGGAGAGAAAGTCTATGATATCCTTGGAATGAGGTAAGCTACCAACTGATCAAATACATTTCATGTGAGGGTAGGTATAGTGTGGTCTATGGCTATCATTTTAGGCTTCTTGAAAAATTCAGATTTGGAACATAAGCACTCCTCACCACAAGCTCAACATACCATACTTCCTACTGCAATCACTAATAGACTCAAGAATCAAACTGCAAGAGCGAAATTATCAATAGTTAAATCACCATGGGTTAATTAGGATCCTTATAGAAGATTCCCTCCAAAACCTCATAATTCCTATTACATGGTTAGTTTTTTAGAGACATGTAGGCAGAGGAAGACATCAAAGCTCTCAAATATGATGTTAGTCCTATTGTTAGTGAAGTTGAAGAGGAAGAGACTTAAGTAGAGGAAGAAGAAGTTGAGTGGGAAGAAGAAGAAACAAAACGAGATGAAGATGAGATGGATGAGGAAGGAGATGAGACAGAAGAAAATGAGGAAGATGAAGAAGAAGGGGAGAAAGAGAAGGAGGATGATGAAGAAACATAGGAGGATGTTAAGGAGGAAACTCATAAAGATGTTGAGGATCTACAAGAGGAAGAAGAAAGGAAAGACATAGGTTAAGAAGGAAATGGAAAAGAGGGGACATAAAACAAGTAGTAGTCACCTAGGGTGTCTACAGAACCCATTGAGAGAGAGGCAGTAGTTGTCCTCACTGCTCTTAGCACCCCCATCAAGTAAAAAGGAAAAACATAGAGGTAGACCCCCTTATATTTCAGGACAAGGAAAAACACAAGAATAAGACAGGGGAAACCCCAAACACCAACCAAAATTCCCATTAAGATTGAAGAATCCCATAAAAAATAGGATAAAATGACTTCCCATAAGTCTCCTATCACCTATGTGCGAAGGCCTATGTCTTGATCAACATCCTCCAAGGCAAAAGAAATCTTACAGGGTACACAACAGAATCTACAGGAAGCAGAAGCAGTCCTACAGGATACTTTGTTGAACCTACATGAGGCACAAAAATTGGAAAGGGAGGTAGAAAAGCAACAAGAAACTAAAGAAGCGAACCCAAAGTCAAAAGAACATAGCCCCCAACCTAACCTTGACTCCTACTATAGGATTATTGAAGGAGGTAGGGTCATACCTCAAAATTTTACTATTCCACTGTCCTTCGAGCTTGAGAAGGAGAGAGCCAGAACTCACCAATGGATGCAAATCACCAAATGAAAGGGGTTAGAAGACATTGGGCACATGGAGGAGAAGCTCAAGGTTATGGGCAGAGAGCTAAGTAGCTTGGGTGACAGAGAGGCCATATTGAAAAGTCAACTAGAGATAGAAAATGCATGGTTGAGAGGACAATTGCAGGAAAGAGAGAATCAATTGGCATGCATGGCTAGTCTCTCTTTGGAAGCAATCCAGTGTTGTATTCCAGCTAAATCTTATGCCCTATACCTCAAGGAATAGTGGCTATAGTTCCAGATCAAGACTCTAACACGAAGAGGCACCATGCCATTTCAGAACTATAGGTAGTTCATTCATATTTATGATCTTAGCAAACTAGAAGATAGGGCCAAGATGGCTAAGTTTTATTTGCACAACATGGGCTTAACGGACATGAATGTATGGGACCCTAATTCCAAGCTAGGAGATTTATAGTTGATGGCTTTGGCATCATGGATGAACCATGAGGAGTCAAGGGATGCAAATATGAAGAAGATACTGGCAAGAGAGAAAACTGAACCTCTTATGATTAGAGTTGAATAGTCAGATCCCATGGCCCTCATCATTACCCATAATTTGATTGTAAATGATCCTCAACTTGCACTAGATATCTTGTTTCCCAAGAGAAATAAATTTAACATTTTGAGGACATGTTCAGGCTATTAGGGGATCATAACATACATGCTTTCCTAAGGAGATGGAACACATTTCTGTACAACTTAATGATAAGAGAGTACCACTCTCCTCAAAGATTGAGAGAAACACTAAATAGGACAACCATGTACAAACAATCTATGCAAAGGCTAAAAGTTAATTGGATTGGCCTGAAACTTAGTCCACCACTACTCTTAGGAATGTTAGAAGGAAGGAAGGAAGAAGAAGAAAGGAGGCAGTGGGAGGAGGTAGAAAGGAAAGCAGGCTTCTATGAACAAGAAGAGGAAACCACAATAAAGGCATGGGATGTGAGGGAGGCCACTAGAGCTATGAAGGATTTGGATATTGATTGATTTGCTTAGAGGATGAACAACACATTCGGTATGGAGGTGATAATGAGCCTCATCATTGGGTAATTATGTGGCCCTTAATTCACCTCCTAGCTTAGTCAAACAAACTTTTCTCACAACTTATTACATGTTTTTGATTATATTTTGTTTATGAGATGAGTTAGGGTTGGATATTCTGCCTAGTGGACTAATATGCATTGAATGCACATTGAAGGAGAAAATCAAGGAATTTTTGAAAATACTAAGGTTAAAACTCGAATGGGACAAGGGAGAGGGATTGCAGGAGGTAAATCCTTCCCATTTACTTATCCCCCATTCAAATATTCCTCCATCCATCACACCATCTCGGAGTGCAAGCAGCCAAGCCATCAGGATTAGAAGGCTACCAAGCAAGTGAGAGATAAAGAACTAGTTTATCTCGAGTTCGGGATCTGAGCCTCCCTGATTTTAACAAATTCATTGGGGACTTCAGTTGTATAATAGAGAGTCCTAGAGCCTCATTAGGATTCAAATTTTTGTTGTAAAACTATATGCTATTTTCGAACTCCAAATTTGTGAAAGTTTTGTTGATGTATTTTGTTGGTTTGGTAATAAGAATGAGCTTTCTTTAGCTAGCACTTAGTTAAATTAGAGGGCTGAAGCTATTGGGTTAGGGCCCAACCCTAGCATCCAAGGCTCCTCTTTCTTGTATATGTATGTTTAGTGTAGTTTCAAAGCTTCATTGTTAATTTTCTTTTAGATGCATTTCCATTACAAGTAGTGTAGATTGGATTGGTTGTTTATTAGTTTGCTTCCATATGTGTCTTACTTTAGTAGCAGGTTAACAGGGATAAAAGGATCACCATAAGGTTTTCAGCAGGTGTCTCGGCCTCACTTCCTCCCTCTAGAATCATGGCTTGAGGAAGGGACCCGTAAGCAGCCCCAAAAACACATATTTCTATTTATTTTATGAGCTTTGGAGTTTTTTGTCTTTAAATTAGTATTTGGTTAGCTTTGCAAGGTAGGATTCCATTGTCATATTTTTCATCTTCATTTTTGCAGAAGATCTCATCCATTCTTTCATTCCTTTCAGTAACTTTCCTCATGCATAATGTAGGCAGTTAGTTCATTAATTAAGCTTTTCTAGTTTATGAGAATGTTTCTTGTTTACATATCTTTTTGGAAGATATACATGGTCTATGCAGAGTAGGTGCTTTGGGAGGAGACTAAAACTTCATAGCCAATAGCCACCTTCCATTCCATCCACCTTATCCATCCCTTGTTTTCACCATCACCTTCACTAGTTTTCGTCATTTTCCATAGAAATTCTTCTAAGGACATTGAGTGAATCCAACCATCTCCTATCTTTTTTGTTGACTTCTAACTGATCCTAGACCTTCTCCCAATCCATTCCACCCATCATCTACCTTTCCTAAGCCTTCCATCACCTCCAACATCTCACATTTTACTCTCGGTTGTATCCTGTAGGTTTATAGGGAATCCTGTAGGTTTCTAGTACATCTTGTAGGTTTTCTTGAAATGGCATGTTTTGAGGCCGAGTTGAGGGAAAACCTATATGAAGTCACCAAAAGCCTCCCAAAGGTCTCCCAAACCATACAACCATCTCGTAACCCTTCCAGCCATCCTCAAACATCCTTAATTCACCTACCACATCACTAGAAGAAATTAGTTTGCATATTTTATTTTGCATGAAAAGACAAAAAGACAAAAGCAGATTTATTTAAGTCTCTTTACTTGCACATTAGTGATGTTTGATACTTCTTCATTCTATACTTAGATAGTATAATTTCGATCATGTTAATTTAGCATTTTTGCAAAGCATAGTTCCTTAGCAGTTACATAGGAAATGGTGTGATTTAGCATTGAATTTGGGTCTTCTCCATTATTGCAGTAGAGTAGCTCTCTCTTAGAGAAGATTTACCTTTCTTCCATCAAGAAATAAAGCTTCTTTTGACACCATTGAATTTTGGCTTGAAATCCATAGTGGTCTCTCGCAGTTGAATAGTGACAACAGGCAGGACCATCACTTTTACTTGTGTATATAGTATTGTCCCCTCTAAGTTTGTACGAACCCCAGGTTGATAAAGTAAAGATAGTAGCCTAGGAGTTGTAGCATCATTTCTGAAATACTAGTGCCCATCAATGAAATTTGAGTTTCAAAGTTTCCGATGGGTCCAATGTGAAAATTTGATCAAACATGGCCTTCATATTGTGTTGTTGTGGACCAGGAGTATCTAGTATGAAAATTTGTGAAACGTGGTCCCTGGAGGAAGAGAAAAGGTTGTAGCCTTCTATAGATTGGCCCCTACATACTAGTAAACATATCGGTTAGTACAAGTGCTAGAGGGTTGTCGGTCCCTTCCAATAGAATCTCGAAGAAGGTAGAAGGTTGTAGCCTTTTGTAGGTGGGTTCCTACGTAATGGTATGAGTCTACACTAGTACAAGATTGTAAACCAATTTTCTTTATATTAAGAAGACAAAGACAATAACAACATGTGGTTTTCTACCCCATTAGATTTCCACCTTAAATATTTATGTTCATGTGTGTTGCTTATGTGTTATGTTTTATTCTATTATTACTGTACATATTAACTATATAATAAGATTTCAATGTACTGATTAAAGGTCAACACATGATAAATTAACTAAATCATAAGTTCTCTAGGTATATGTTGGCTTCTTCAATCACAGTAGTGTTCACATGCAAGTTCACTTCATTGAAGTAGCATATGTAAATCGGATTGGTAACTAAAATTTTATTGAATAGAAAATACTGATTCGCCCCCCCGTCAGTGTTATTTCCAACAATTTGGTATCAGAGCAAGTCATTTAGAAGAAGTTTGATCGCTTGAAGGGAGATATTTCAAGATGAGAAATCATAAAGGCATGAGATCTATCAAACCACCAATATTCAATGGGAACAACTTGGTATATTGGAAAATAAGAACTAGAGCCTATCTTCAATTACTTGGAGCCGATGTTTGGGAAATTGTGGAAGGAGGATACCAATTTCCAGCAGCAATCCCTATATATATAGCAGGTAATAAGTTATACAAAACAAATACCAAAGTAGTCAATAATTTATTGGGAAGTTTGTTAGAATCAGAATTCATCAAAGTCATGCAACTGAAGACAGCCAAAGAGATATGGGACAAAATCATTGAGAGCTATGAAGGAGAATCCTAGGTAAAACATGCTAAGCTCCAAAATCTCAGAATTCAGTATGAAACTCTTAAAATGCATAGTGATGAAATTATTTCTAGTTACTTTTTGTGTGTAGATGATATTTTTAATTGTATGAAGAATCTAGATGAAGAGATAAAGGAGGCTACTTTAGTGGAGAAAAAATTCAGATCCTTGTCTTCTAAATTTGAGTCAAAAGTATCTACCATAAAATAAAAGCATGATCTTCAATCTATTATTGTGGATCAACTTCATGGAATTCTAACTACCTTTGAAATGAGGAAAGGAGTTCCATCAGATATGAGAGAAGCTACTTTCAAATCTTCAGCTAAAGGAAAAGAAAAGGCAGATCACAATGAATCAGGATATATTTCAAAAGAACAATATGAGATAAACTTTGTCAAGAAGCTTCCACGGGGCTCCGGAAGATTTAGAGGTAAGTTACCATTCAAATGCTTTGCTTGTGGTAGAGTTGGTTATTATGATGCAAAATTTCCTTATAAAGATAATCATGAAAAAGGAAAGGAATCTTCAAAAGGCTATAGAAAGCAGGTTTTTAATAGAAGAAGTTACTATATCCTTGAAGATAGTGATGGGTTATCTAATAGTGATGAAGATGAAACTGAACAATATTATAAACTATTGATGGCTTATGACAATGATGAATTTTTGGATGCCTTAGAAGAGGAGGACTTTCTTGAAGAAATCACTAAACTCAAAATCTGTTTGGAAGAAAATAATATGCTCATAGAAACGTTGACACATCAACTCACTGAAACAGAAAATCACAATGAAAAACTAGAATGTGAAGTTGTAGGTCTAAGAAAATAACTTGAGAAGAGAAAATATTGTAATCTTATATTTGCTAAAGGATCATAAAATTTAAATGAAATCATCAAGGTTCAATGTTATCCACTTATAAAGACAAGTCTTTGATACACTAAAGAAGCATCCCAATCACAAAATCCACCACCCTCCACTAGCAGCTATCTTGATGCAGCAAATACTAGTGAATAGTATGTCAATCATCAACAAAAGCCTAAAAGAACTCATCAAGTAAATCATGCTCAATTTACTCCAAGGATGAACATCAATAGAAGCATCGACCAAAAGCTAAACAATACTAAAATATTCTATGATCACATAAACTTCTTTAATAGAAAATGATTTTCATGTCATAACTTTGGGCATAATGTTGCTCAATGTGTTGCTTACAAAACTATCATGACTAGAGAAGCACAAAATCAAACGAGTGTAACAGGAATCAAGAAAATTTCTTATAATAACTTTTCTCCTCTTGAAGATGAAATTGAATTTTTTTTTGTAATAACTTTGGTCATGAAGAATCTAAATGTAGGAGAAAATTTCGGCCAACACTTCAAAAGGAGAAAACATCATCAAATTGTAAGGTATGGAGAAAGAAGGAATTTTAATCAGAAAGATGTGGCATATCTCTATTTGCGAAAGGATAAGAAAATCAGTGGTACATTGATAGTGAATGCTCTAAACACATGATAGGTGATAAAGAGAAACTCCATTCATATAATGCTTTAGAAAAAGAAAAGAATGTCTCCTTTGGAAATGACAAACCAGTTGTCATTAAAGGTAAAGGTTCTATTTATTTGAAAGGAAAGGTTAAATACGGAAATGTCATGTATGTTGATGGTTTAAAACATAACTTGTTGAGTGTCAGTCAAATGTGCGATCAAGGAAATTAAGTTGTGTTTCAATCAAACAGATGTGTGGTTTGTGAGCTTGATACAAGAAAGATTGTAATCAAAGTTACAAGAACTCCAAACAATCTATACATAATGAAAGGAGGACAAAAACAATGTTATCTAAGGAAAACAGATGAAAACTAGTTATGGCACTGAAGATTGGGGAATTTAAGCTTTTCTCAAATAAGAAAAGCATATAGGCTGAAGGCGGTTCATGAAATTCCACATATCATCATCCCAAAAAATACCATATGAAAACCATGTCAAGTCCATAAGAAAACCAAACTTCATTTCAGTGAAAAAGAAGGATCAGCAAGTAAGCCTCTTGAAATCATCCACACAGATTTGTGTGGACCAACAAGGAAAAAGTTACCTCGTGGAGAAGAATACTTTATTTTATTCATTGATGATTTCTATAGAATTTTTTGGATAGGTCTACTAAAACATAAAAATGAATCATTTGAAAAGTTTAAAGCCTTTAAAGCTTTAGTTAAGAATGAATTAGAACGAAAAATCAAATGTCTCAGATATGATTGAGGGGGATAATTCATATAAGATGATTTTTTTATTTTTGTGAACAACATGGAATAAAAATGAAATTCTCTGTTGCCAAAACTTCTCAACAAAAAAGGTGTAGTGGAAAGAATGAATAGAAAAGTTCAGCAAATGGCTCGAGCTACACTTGATGAATGTGGAAGTCATGCCACCTTTTAGGTGTAGTTGCATTTACTGCCATGAATATTCTCAACAAATCTAATGTTTGGGTAAATGGTGATCAAACTCTATATGAAATTTGGTATGGTAAGCCTCCTACTATAAAACACTTTAGGGTTTTTGGAAGCAATTATTTCGTGTGAAGGATTGATGAAAAACTTGGTACGTTTGAACTCGGAGTAGACGAAGGAATTCTTCTTGGTTATTCATCCAGAAGTAAAGGGTACAAATGTTATGAAAAGAGATTTTGGAAAATTGTTGAATGCATTGATGTCGTAATTGATGAAGCATGCAGAAATCCAGAATAGACAAAGGATGATGACAATGAGGAATACGGTGAATTATTTCCTATATGAAATCAAAATGATATAGAGGAAGAAACCAATGAAGCATCAGAAGAATATACAATTGACAGGGAAAAGACTCCATCCAGGTATGTTCAAAAGAATCATCTAGAATCTCAAATTATAGGAGAAAAATTGTTTGGAGTACAGACAAGAAAAATTCTTGCAGGAACTTCCAGTCATCTAGCATTAGTATCCTCCATAGAACCACAAAATGTTAATGAATCTAGAAAAGGTGAATGTTGGGTTAAGGCAATGAATGAAGAATTTGACCAAATTGAAAAAAATGATACTTGGGAACTAGTTCTTAGACCTCTTGATAAAAATATTATAGGAACAAAATGGATATTCAAGAATAAATTGAATGAGAGTGGAGAGGTTATTAGAAACAAAGCAAGACTTGTATGTAAAGGGTATGCTCAACAAAAAGGTATAGACTTTGAAGACAAATTTTCACCAGTCACCAAACTTGAAGCCATAAGAATGTTTCTTGCTCTTTCAAGTTTTCAAAAATTCAAAGTGTATCAAAATGGATGTAAATTATGCATTTCATAATGGAGAGTTAGAAGAATATGTCTATATTGAATATCTATAAGGATTCATTCTAGGAAATGATGCAAAGTTTGTATGCAATCTCAAAAAGCATCTTTATGGACTGAAACAAGCTCCAAGGGTTTGGCATTATCGCCTTGACAAATATCTTCAACAAAAAGGGCTCACAAAAGGATCTTCTGACAACAACATATACACCAATATTCAGAATGATAAACTACTCATTATTGTTGTTTATGTTGATGATATCATCTTTGGTAGCAATCAAGAATCTATGAGTCAGAGATTTGCTTCGGTTATACAACAATAATTTGAAATGTCCTTACTTGGTGAACTTACTTATTTTCTTGGTCTACAAGTACAATAAATGAAAGATGGTATTTTTCTTTCATACACCAAATATCTCAAGTAAATTTAGAAGAAATACGTAATGGAGGATTCTAAACCAGTATGTACAATAATGGTAACAGGATGTAGTCTTGACTCTAATGATGAATCACCTACAGTGAATCAACTAGACTATAGATCTATGATTGGAAATCTACTCTATCTAATAGGTAGTAGACTTGGTATCATACATGCAGTAGGAATTGTTGGAAGGTTCCAAGAAAATACAAAGGAATCACATCTTTAGGCTGTAAAAAGAAAATACAAATATCTTCAAGGAAATCAAGACTTTGGTCTATGGTATCCTCAAGATACATGTCTTACTCTTCATGCATGTACATATGCGGATTGGGCAGGAAATGTTGATGATAAAAAAAGCACTAGTGGAGGTTCATTCTATATGAGACCATAGTTAGTATCTTGGTTCAGCAAGAGACAATGTTTGATTGCCTTATCTACAGCTGAAGCAGAACATGTGGCTGGTGCATATTGCTGCACACAAATACTTTGGATGATGCAAACATTGCAAGACATTCTAATAACGTGTTCTCCACCCATCTCCATTTTATGTGATAATACAAGTGCCATCAGTATTTCAAAAAATCCTATGATGCACTCCAAGATGAAGCACATACCCATTAAGTACAATTTTTTACGAGAATAAGTTCTTGAACTAAGGTTAAATTGGAGTATGTTCCCTCCAAAGAATAAGTTTATGATATATTTACCAAATATTTTCCTAGATAAGAATTTGAGTATCTCAGACAAAAGCTGGGAGTAGTTTCTGCATCATCCTTATGTTAAATCCAGTTTTCAGATGAAGGTTCCTATACACGGGTTTCATGAAGGATAGTTGCTGTCAAATACCCATATAGTAAAATAATTTTACTTTACCTTATTTTATTTTCTAATAGAAAAATAAAAAATTACCATGGCATATAAAAATCATTTTCAAATCATTGTACAATAAACAAATTATGTGTTTCATATTTGTCTGACACATATATAATCTTATAATTACAAAGGATACTAAGATTATCCATTACCTTCGGGTCCTATGCCATGTTATGCATTTTTAATTATTCACTGTATGATTTAAATGCTGAGTAGAGCATCCATGGGAGGTGACCGAGACTATGAACTTCATCCTATAGGTATGTTCGATGTCATATCTTGTTTAATGCGCATTAATTCTTGAGTGGTTGGCTGCGGCTAGACTCCTGTGCCTCGAGCCTTCGAGGTGTTTTCCAGTTGGCCCTTCATACTTGGGAATGTGAGATCCAGTGACACCCCTCTTTCATTCATATGATCGGATGGTAGAAGTGAATGTATGTCCAGTTAAGCTCCTTTGGGGTTTTGAAGCAATCATTTTTTTGTTCCTCCATTGCAGAGGTCATGGTGCTTGTCCACTGTGAAACTGTGCCTTAAGTAAGTTTTCCTCACTTTTCTACCTTGTCAAGCTCCTTCACACCTGGTATTATTTCTAACAATACTCATTTGTGTGCTTGGGTGTATAGGTTTTCCCATGAGACAGTGATTTTCTTCCGGCATTCGAGGATGACATTCAAAAATAACTTAGGTCAGGTTTTGGGTCTCAATTCGAATCATGGTGACTCTCTTTATCTCAGTTATTGATACGCTCTCACCTACCTCTAGTTGTCTCAAAGGTTTCACTGAAATTACCAAAATCTTTCCATAAGAATTGAAAACTTTTTCCATTGCTGAGGTGTTATAGCTCTACCTCCTAGACTCTATAGTATTCAGGTAGGAATTCACTGAGTATGCAAGGATTATGGGAACAATTTCAGTGTTTAAGTCATTTATATACATTTATTCTATTCCTATTTAAGCTGGACTATAAATTCATTTCTTCGGGGTTCTCGGTTAGCTGAACGGTCTCTACATGTTATTTTCAACTCGTGGATACTGTAATTTTTGTAGTTTCTAGTTCCAAGTGTTATGGTGCATGTGTCCTACTACTTAAACCTCTGTTTATTGGTTTTGATACACTAGAAAGGGTTTGAGAATGGCTTTGTTTTGTCTATGGTTCTGTAATTGGGAACTTCATATTCCCTTTGTTTTAAGAAACTCATCCACTTGTATATGCTTAACCGTATTTTCAGAAGGGTTTAAGGCTTCATTATTCTTTGTTTTTTATTTGAACTATGTTAGTTAAAATTTAGGAACTATTTGGTTCCATTTGATTTTGGAATTTACCTTACTATTCCGTAAGCGAAGAACCCCCTAGGGTTTTCCTTTCGATGCAAAGTGTATATATATTCTTGGTTACACATTTCCATTACTGTTTTGGTTTATGGCTCCCATGCCATAATTTGAGTAGGCTATCTTATGAATCGACTCTACATTTGATGGACAGTCAGGATCGACTAATCCTTTTAGTTATTTCGAGAACAAAAATCTATTTCTTCCTTTTATAATACTCATATGATTTTCGCTATTGTTTCCTAAGCTTTTCTATTTGGTTCTTCTGCAAGGTCTTTGGTATAGGTTTTAGGAATTCTAAAAAACCATTGGTTATTAATTTCATGTGTTACAAAAGTATTGATTCTTTATACAAAATTTATTTCATGTATACATTTTATGTCTTTCTCTGTATGTAGAAATCACATGTTACTTATTTCACTTTTCTTCGTCTATAACCCTTAATCTTTAATATAAGTCACTACATAACTATTTGTTTGTAAGAGCTTACAGCTATTCTATTTGACTGTATAACTTCTTAAATTATCTCTCTATTTAAAAATAAAGAGATTACTTATTTGTCTATTGCTAAATACTGCTACTGTTTGTGAACTTGGAGACTTATATTTCTTGTTTAATCCTCCCAACCTTGAGACTTGCTATTCCAGCCTCACTATCCAGATTGAGTCTCCCCCCAAGCAATCCTTCCATAGGATTTCTCCCTTAAGACTTTATAGTCTACAAGTAGTTATCTAGTCCCATCCACACTTAGCTCCTTCAATCTATCTGTCTTTACAACATATTCTTCCTCTTTCCCATTCTTTTCTTCTTTCTTGATCTCAGATACTTCTATCCTCTTGATCTCTTCTTTTGGGAATAAATCTCGAAAGAAGTAGTTAGGGTTAGGTAACCACCTATCATAACAACAAATCATATATAAAACTCTGTCTATGTGACATTTCACTTTTCATGTCACTTTAATCAAAATACTTAGTACCATCATTCTAGAATTTTTTACTTTCCATGAAGTTTTAATAAAAAATCATTAACTGTATAAGCTTAATAGTGTTTTAGTTTGTTCAAATGCAATAATAAAAATATTTACATTCCCATGGTACATCACATATTTCCCCCTAAGAATAAACATTGTTCGATGTTTTTCCCCCTAGAAATAAATTTGGAAAGGCCTCCTCCATAAATTCTTCATATTCCCAAATGGCCTCCTGTTGCCCAAAGTGCTTCCGTTGCACTTTAACTTGTGCTATAACTTTTTTTCACAACGTTACTTCTCTCAAGTCGAGTATACCTAGTGATTAGACCAAGAACTCGCTTTCCAATTCTACCTCTAAAACAAACAAGATTTCAGTCAGCTTGCATATAATAATAAAAAATCAGTTGTTGTCCTATTTATGACATGCCATAATCTAAATTTTATGCTTACTTGTATATCCTTCCAATTGGTTATAATGTTAGGATCATATATGTACTTTTTTAACATGGAAACATTAAAGACATCATCCACACGAATATGGCAGGGAAGAGTGAGTTGGTAGGCCACTGGCCAAATTCAAGCCAGAATTTGAAAAGGACCTCACAATCTATGTGCCAATTTAGCGCATCCACTCCATTGCAGTGTACTTTCCTTGGCTTGAACATGAATGTACACATGATCTTCCACTTGAAATTCCTAGAAGCTCCTTTTCCAATCAGCATACATCTTTTGTCCGTCCTGAGTAGCCTTTAAGTTACTTTGCACCTTTTTAACCAATTCCTCCATGTTTGCTAACATATATGGTCCTAGCATTAACTTATCTTCAGGGCCACCCCAATTTGAGGTTGTTCTACATTTTCGCCCATACAACACTTCAAAAGGACTCATTTACAAAGAAGTATGGTAGTTTTTATTGTAAGAAAATTCAACTAAATGAATATACTCCTCCCATTTAGAGGGTTGTTGCATCACATAAGTTCGTAGCATGTCCCCCACTGTTTGATTAACACGCTCAGTCTATCCATTGGTATGAGGATTGTAAGAAGTACTGAAATGCAATTGAGTGCCTAAACTCCCAAATAGAGCTTTCCAAAAGGTTGATGTAAAGTTTACATCACTGTTGGAAATTATAATTTTTCGGTATCTCGTGCAACCTAAAAATAGTTGTATAAAAACATTAGCAATTTGATTCACTTTATAAGTAGATTTTACTGGTATAAAGTGAGAAGATTTTATCAAATTATCAAATACTACCATTACTGAATCATTGTGTATTTTTGTTTTAGGTAGTGCTATTATAAAATCAATGGAAATGGTTTCCCATTTCCATTCTGGAATAGGCAATAACTGAAGTAACCCAGCTAGGTGATGGTCTTCAGCTTTCACTTGCTGACATTCCAAACAACGTGCCAAATATTAAGCCAACTCCTTCTTCGTGCCAGACCAAAAATATTCCTTTCTAAGTGAAATAATTAATTTCTTGTACATGGGGTGTCGTGCATAAGGATTTTTATGATATTCATCTAAAATTAAATTTTTAATATTTTTCTAGTTAGGCACATACATTCTTCCTGTATAAATCAATATACCTTTTTGATTTACTTCATATCCTCGATGATGTTCATTTCTATTCAAAGTTTTAGCTTGCTGCCATAAAAATTTGTATTTCAGATCTTGATTTGTTGCGTCCTTAATCTGCTACTTAAATGTGGTTTTCACTTCGCTGAATGATACCTCATAGATAAAATGAACTTTCTGAATTAAAGAATCTGCGACATGGTTCTCTTTTCCTTTTAGGTTCTTGATTTCAAAATCAAACCCACTTAGGAAATCAACCCAATGAGCTCTCATCAAATTCAAAGTGGGTTGCTTAAAATAATTAGTTAAGCTATGATGATTAATCATTAACAAAAATTTCTTACCCATTAGGTAATGTCACCGAATTTTTAAGGCATGAATGATTGTTGTCAGCTCTATGTCATAAGTTGAATACTTTTTTTCATGTTCTTTAAGCTTCCTAGACTCATATACAACAAACCTTCCCTCCTGCATAAGTATGCCAGCAACACCTTCCTTGCTAACATTTGTGTAGGCCATACGATCCTTGTTTGGGTCTCCAATGCTCAAAATAGGTGTGGTGGTGAGTAAATATTTAACCTGGTCAAAACTCCTTTGACATTCCATGCTCCACTTAAAAGTTTTCCATTTATTTTGTAAGGAGGTAATGGGATATGCTACTTTGGAAAACCTTTCCACAATTCGCCTATAATATCTAGCTAGACCCATGAATGATCTTATATCAGCCACATCTCTCAGTACCGGCCATTCCATTATAGTTTTTATTTTTCAGTATCCACAACAATCCCTCCCTTGGAAATGAAATGACCAAGATAATGGATTTGTTCTTTAAAAAATTCATGTTTATTGTACTTGGCGTACAGTTACGAAGATGTCCTTTATGTTCCTCAACATTTCAAGAATATATTACTATGTCATCGATAAAAATCAACAAAAATTTATCCAGATATTGATGGAATATACCATTCATAAGGCACATGAATGTTGTAGGATCATTAGTTAACCCAAAGGGTAATACAACAAACTCGTAATACCCATATCGAGTTCTAAAAGTTGTTTTTGTTGTCTTCCTCCTTTATCCTAATCTGATGATATCCTGAGTGAAGGTCTATTTTTTAGAACATGGTTTCTCCCTTTAATTGATTGAATGGCTCGTCTATCCGAGGTAGGGGTTATCTTTTCTTGATGGTTAGTTTATTTAAATGGCGATAATCCATGCACATTTGCATGGTTCCATCCTTCTTTTCAACAAAAAGCACCAGGGCTCCCTAGGGTGATAGGCTAGGTCGGATATAATTTTTATCAAGTAGTTCTTGTAACTACATCTTTAATTTTGTTAACTGTGGTATACTCATGCGATACAGGGCTCAAGATACCGGAGCAACTCCTCAAATAAATTCAATGGTGAAATCTATATCTCACTTTGGAGGATGTCTCAGAATTTCTTCCAGAAATACATTTGGAAAATTTTGCACTACTGGAATATTTTCTAAAGAAACAATCTTTTCCTTTGAGTAAGAGTCTCCTACTTGAATTTCATAAATTTGGCATCCCTTCCAAATACATTTTGTCAATTGAGAGGCTATTATTCCACCTAATGGTCTTCAAAGGCAACATTGATTTTAGGAACACTTGTTTCCACTTCTCCCACCATTGATGCCTCCTGAACTTGTATGATCTTATCGTTCCCATTACGATGTGGAATTGTTTTTACATAGTGCAGTCCTCCGCACCCCCAGCACTATTCTAGAGGTATGGCTGCTACCTCTACCTCAGTCCTTCTTGACTATTCGTTAGTCTTGGATTCACTGGGGGGTTTGAATCTAGTACGATTTCTGTTCACATCTCTAGCTACCTACCCTTTAGGAGGTCTATTGATTATAATATTATTTCCCTTGTTGCTGGAGGAAAACTTGCTGCACTTTTTGTCAATCCATCTCTTACCTCCATCTCCTTTCAAATTTTTTTGCTGATAGAAAGTTCAAGCCTTTCCTATGACTTCATCAATGGTTTTTGGGTTGTCAAACTCAAGGTGCTCCTTCATAAACAATGATAAACTGTTGATGAACCGATGTAGCTTTGTCTTTTTTTCCTGTATATATGGTACATACCTTAGTAAGGACATAATTTTTTTTATAAACTCATCCATGAATAGCTGACCTAGTGGAAGTTCATGAAACTCCTTGGATTTCTCATCATAGAACCTTTCAGTTAAGTATTTCTCTTTAAAATACCTCTAAATCTTATCCTAGATTATGCTCTTCTCATTTATACCATGTACAGTCTTCACTTCCTCCCACCATAAGGTGGCCTTCCCCTGTAGCTGAAAATGGCTAGTTGAGCTTTAAAATTATGATCATATTCATACAGTTGAAAATATTTGTTCATATTGATGAGCTAGGCCTTAGCTGCCTCTTCTTTCTCACTATCAAATTGGGGGGACTTTATTTTTCGAAACTCTCCTTATAGCTCCAATTTCTATCTCTTTTGCATTTTGTGTTATGAGGCATTACCATATTCTTCCTCTTGATTTTCCTCATAGCCCTCATTTTCTACATTTACTATACAAAATTCTTATTCACCAATCATATTCCCATGCTTAGGAATAGGAATGGGTTATCGTTGATTTTGTCTATCTAACAGAATTTTCATGATCTTTTCCTACTCCTACGTCAGCCTTTCATTATCAGCTCATAACCGTGCCATTTCATTTTTAATTCTTGCACAGTTTCCAAAGTTGTAGTATTAGTGTTACACAGTTCCGCACCTTGTTACAACCATACGTCAGGATTGGTTGCTTGGAAAGATGATGGTTCTATCCCTGTCATTGTATGGTGTGATGGAATTCCTATTGACCTCATTCTTGTGACCTCTATGCACATTACAATTGTCATTATTCATTTAAATTCCAAAGGCCTCGGTTTTGGAACTTGAGAGTTTTGATACCACATGCCACATACCGATATAGTAAAAAAAAAAAAAAATGCTTTCTTTTATTTTCTAGCAGCAAAATATAAAATTACCATGGCATATAAAAATCATTGTTGAATCATTGTCAAATCATTGTACAATTAAAAAATTACGAATTTCGCATTTGTTTGACATATATATAATCTTATAATAACAAAGGATGCTAAAATTATCCATTACCTTTGGGTCCTATGCCATGTTATGTGCTTTTATTAATTCACTGTATGGTTTAAATGGTGACTAGAGCATCTATGGGAGGCAGTCGAGACTATGAACTTCACCCTACAGGTATGCTAGATGTCGTGTCTTGTTTAATGTGCATTAATTCTTGGGTGGTTGGCTGCCCTAGATTCCTGTGCCTCACGCATTCGAGGTGTCTTCTAGCTAGCCCTATGCACTTGGGAATGCGGGATCCATCAACAACCCTCTTTTTTTCATCAGATTGGATGGTAGAAGTGAATGTCTGTCTGGTTAAGCTACTTTGGGTTTTGGAAGAGGTCATGTTGTTGTTCCTCAATTGGAGATGTCATGGTGTCAGTCTGCTATCGAACTGTGCCTCAGGTAAGTTGTCCTCACTTTTCCACCTTGTCAAGCTCCTTCACACCTAGTATTATTTGTAACAATATTTTGTGTGCTTGGGTGTACAGGTTTCCCCATGAGACATTGGTTTGCTTTTGGTGTTAGAGGATGGCATTCAAAACTCACTAAGGTAAGGTTTCAAGCCTCAATTCGAATCATGGTGACTTTATTCATCTCAGTTGTTGATACACTCATACCTACCTTTGGTTGTCTAGCAGGTTTCACCAAAATTACCCAAATATTTCTACAAGAATTGGAAACATTTGCCACTACCAAGTTGCTACAGCTCTACCTCCTAGACTCTACAGACTTCGGGAAGGAATTCACCGTGTATGTAAGGATTATGGGAACAATTCCATGGTTTAAGTCGTTTATATACTTTTACTCCATTCCTATTTAAGATGGACTGCAAATTCATGTATTCGGGGTTTTTTATTATTCTATGTTTTTTATTTGAACTATGTTTGTTAAAATTTACGAACTATTTGGTTGCATCAGAGTTTGGAATTTGCCCTACTGTTCTACGAGTGAAGAACCCCTGAAGGTTTTCCTTTCGATTCAAAGTGCATATATATTCTTGGTTATGATTTTCTGTTATTGTTTAGGTTTATGGCCCCCATGTCATAATTTCAATAGGCTATCTTATGAATCGACTCTACATGTAATGGATAGTCAGGGTCGACTATTCCTTTTAGTTCTTTAGAGCACAAAAATATTTTCTTTCTTTGTATAATACTCATATGGTTTTCACTATTCTTTCCTGAGATTTTCTTTTTAGTTCTTCTACAAGGTTTTTGGTATATACTTTGTTCTACCTACAAGTTTTAGGAATTCTATAAATCCAATGTTTTGTAATTTCTTGCATTACAACAATAGTGATTAGTTATACTAGATTTATTTCATGTATACATTCTATGTCTTTCTCTATATGTAGAAGTCACAAGTTACTGATTTCACCTTTTTGGGTGTATAACCCTTAATCTTTAACAAAAGTTACTACATATCTATTTGTTTATAAGAGCTTACAACTATTATATTTGACTGTATAACTTCTTAAATGATCTCTCTAATTAAAAATCAAGAGAATACTTATATGATGTTTCTAAATACTATTGTTGTTTGCAAACTTGCAAACTTATATTTCTTGTTTAATCCTCCAAACCTTGAGACTTGCTACTCCAACCTCGCTATCCAGCATGAGTCTCCCCTCGAGAAATCCTTCCACAAGATTTCTCCCTTAAGACTTTATAGTCTATAAGTAGCTATCTGGTCCCAAATAAATTTAGCTGCTTCAATCTGTCTATCTTTACAACACATACTTCCTCTTTTCCCATTCTTTTCCTCTTTCCTGATCTCAGATACCTCTCTCCTCTTGATCCCTTATTTTGGGAATGAATCTCCAAAGAAGTAGTTAGGGTTAGGTAACCATCTATCCTAACTACCCATCATATATAAAACTATCCCTATGTGACCTTTCACTTTTCATGTAACTATAATCAAAATACTTACTGCCATCATTCTAGTAGTTTTTACTTTCCATGTAGTTTTAATAAAAAATAATTAACTGTATAAACTCAATAGTGTTTTAGTTTGTTCAAATGTAGTAATAAAAAATATTTGCATTCATAGGGGACATCACAATCATGTATATACGCCAATTTTTGTGGCTGAAGGAGCATATATGTTTTTTGGTAGAAAAACAATGGGTCAGACTCTAACATGGGTGCTCAGTCTGATATGGATGATTATTGTTTGTTGATAAGCATTGTTCATTTATTTTTACCATTTTGATGAAGATGCCTTGTTGAATAGTTTATTGACAATGCACTGGTAGCACAGGTTCATGGGGGGCATCAGCCTTGACAAACATTCTGCATTGTTGGCATTATGGTTGCCGATTTCAGCTATGGTTTCAGATATTAATTGTTGCATAGGTCATGCAAAGATCTACGGTGTAATATGTCAAATTCTATCATAATCTATTTTTGAATGAGTCCTATTGGACATATGATGTAATTCCCCACTATTGATCGGAAGGATGATGTAATAATTTTTAAATTTTATCCATGTATAAACAATTGGTATATCCCCACTTGGTTGGGTGGATGAGTCAAATTTGGTGTATCCCCACATGGCTGGGTGATTGATGTATGTATGAGTCATTGGTGATAGGAAGGTCATACTCACATAGTTGAGTTATAGAGTCATGTTATTTTTTTGAAAAATATATCTACAGACTCTACATGACCTCAAGGGGAGCATGGACATCATAGTGTATCTCAAAGGGAGAATATCTTGGTCTGCCTTTTGCCCTTCATGTCAAAGGGGTGAGTATTTTCATGTTGCTTAATATCTCTAATAGTTTCTATAGCATACAATAATCAACACCAATATGGTTGCCATCAAGTCCAAAGTGGGAGATTGTTGACATTATGATACAAGTGTTGTCCTTGATGGAAACTCACTCGCAAGTCAGTTCCGAATTGATAAAAGGAAACTCACATTGTAACATGTCAATTCAGAGGTAACCGAACATTGGTGCAGAAGAACAAGAAGTTGGAACAATGGTTTACTGATCAGAATCAAGAACTTGAAGGAAAAGGATGTTGTAAGTTCTTAGTTTGTAGACTTCTGTGGAGTGGTTTTTGAGAGATTGAATTCAGATATTCCACAGTGTTCATCATTTTTATTTGTCAACATTTTGAGCTTAGACCAATACTCATCATCAAGATTGATATATAGAGAAGAGAAAAGCGAGATATAAATATGGTGTAGGAGGGTTGTTAAGCATAAGCTGACCTTTTCAATAATGTTTAATCCTATTTTTTATTTTATAATATTATCATGTTATATTTATTTATTGAATGTATTACAGGCTTTATATTACACGTTGTAAGTTGTATACGAAGGTTCACTTTGACAAGAAGCACGTACACCTGGGTTAACAACAAAAGAGCGTATAGATATGCACACACTTTCATGAGAGCAAAAGCGCATATAGGTTGGAAATTAAAGGACATTTAATTTTAAAGAATACCAAGGGTTAATACCATGGTATTAGCCCACAATATTGAGTAGAATAACAACTATTTGATCCTGTCCAAGAATACCATAGGCTCTAAGTGCTATTTTGGTCCGAGTTATTGAGAAAGACCAAAAACCATATAAGGTGGAGAAGATCAAGGGGCCAATAGTGCAAGTGAAAGGGTTTCTCAGGAATACTTCTATCTGAAGTATATTTTATGTTGTAGGGGCTATGATTATGATATGATATGAAATGTTTTGTTCACCTTGGACACAATGTTGGATTAGGATCATGAGACCTAAAATGACTTATCATTGTATGATCTAATATTATTTGGGTTAGATCTAATTTATTACACAAGTTTTATTCTTAAAATGTCATGATCTGGGTGTGTGTCTGAAGTCTGGAATTGTAGCAATGTTGTAAGTTAATATTTGTAGATCTATATGTTGGTTCACCTTGGTAAAAGTGCGTATACACACAAGTTTGACTCTTCCAAGTAGCGTATGTCAAAGAAGAGCCTCTTGTTCAGAAATTACTTATCTAATCAATGTTGTTGTTTTTCTAGTGTTTGTCAATGAAGTATTCTTAGATCTGAAAGTAAAACAGAATGCATCAGGAGTTTATATCTAATTGATTGAGTGATTAAGTGAGAATGGTTATATTTTCTACTGACTATTTAGGTATCTAAAATTTGATAGTAGATCTTTAGATTGTTACTGGTCGGTACTGTTTTGATTTAAAGGTTTTACGATTCAGTAATTTTGGAGGTATATGCAAGTTTGGTTAAAGGAAGTAGCATATACATGGAGGTTGGCTTTAGTAAAGTAGTGTCTGCATTTAGATGTATGATTTTTGAGGTTACAATTTGTTTTGAAAGATGATGTAGGTTTCTACGTTCAACACAGTGTTTTGATGAGAATAATCTGACTGTTCAGATCAACTTATTATTGGTTGATGCACTTTGAGTTTCAAAGTTTCTGATGGGTGCAAACTGAAAATTTGATGAAACCTAGCCTTCATATTGTGTTGTTGTGTACCAAGAGTATCCAGTCTGAAAATTTATGGAACATGGTCCCTAGAGGAAGAGAGAAGGTTGTAGTCTTCTCTAGGCTAGTGCTGACATGCTAGTAAACATATTGGCTAGTACAAGAGCTACGAGGTTCTAGCCCCCTTCCAGTAGAAGCTAGAAAATGAGAGAAGGTTGTAGCCTTCTACAGGTGGGTGCTTGCATACTGGTATGAGTTTGCACCAGTACAAGATTGTAAACTCATTTTCTTTATATTAAGAAGACAAAGATGACAACAACAGGTGTTTTTTCTCTGCCATTAGGTTTCCACCTTAAATCTTAGTGTTCATGTGTGTTTCTTATGTGTGATGGTTTATTTTGTTATTACTCCACATAGTTATTGTATAATAATATTCTAATGCACTGATTAAAGATCAACACATGATAAATTATCCAGATCATGAGTTCTATGGGTATACGCTAGTTTCTTTAATCACAGTAGCTTGCACATGTAAGTTCACTTCACTGATGTATCGTATATAAATCTGATTAGGAAATGAAAGTTTATTGAATTGAAAATACTGATCAGCCCCCCTCTTAGTATTATTTCCAACACTTTATTAGACACCATTTCTTTCTTCTGCTTAGTAAATGAGTGTTAGATATTCAGAGATTAAGTGCCAAAATATATAGGTTCTATGTCCCTTAAGGTTTGTTTTACCTCTGTATTCAATCACTCAATCTGCTGGTCAAAATCATCTATCTCCACGTCGACTTCCTTTGAACTGATGTGCCGAACTAGATTAAATTGAGTTAATTAATCAAATTTTCACTTATTCGTGGGGTTAGTAGAACATGAAACTAAAGTTTCAATCTCTTGCGTATTCCTGAATCTGTGAGTGGTCGGAGGTAGCTTGTATGAATATGTTAGTCATTCCTATAGAAGGTACTAATTGTAAATCTTCTTCTGAAAGTGCTGACGAATTTTCCATTTTCTCCAATTCTGGTCTACTCTCATGAATATAAGCTGATAATTCGACCTATTTTTTAAGTCCCAAAATAATACCTAGTGGATCATAACACCAACAATCGTCTTGCATCAATACAAAAGAAGACATTTGCTTTTCCAGCACATCAATGGCATTCTTATTTTTAGCAATCGGAGGAGATATCACATAAGGAAAACTGAACAATGCTCCTTTCTTTTTAGACACAAAATGAAATTCATTATACATAATTTTTTGCCTTAACACTTCGTACACAAATAGTAAAGGTGTTACATGCTTGGGAAGTTGAATTGGTTGATTATAAAACACATATAATCGTATTACAATATATTATGGAAATAGAAACCAGCTACCAATACTTTTTGGCTTGGTTAGGTTATTACTTTGACTTGGTCTTTTAATATTCGATTCACTCTAGCTTTAATTAGTTTATCTTTTAAATGATAGGAAAAATAGTCAATATACTAAGAGTAAGCCAATGGAATACATTGAGGATATATGACATTGGACCAGTGTAATACTTCCTTTTATCTGCCTTCAACGTCCATAGTGCTTAGGAAGAGTCAAAGGTTGACGAAGAATGAAGGATAATTATACAAAATCAAGTGAAAAAGGTAGGAATGGTGTGGTAGGAATGGAAAGCAAGGGTGGTAAACAAATCCACCGTGAGGGTTAGATCTAAGTATTTGGGAAAATTAATAATTTGCTAGTTTGGCTTAAGAGTAACAAGATGAATTTCTAAAAACAATGTCTCATCTATCTTAGAATCATTGGGGAGATTGAAAACAACTGACAAGAGCGACGTTAAGGTCTGATAGAAGGGTTTTAGCAAACTATTATGAATAGGAAAAACTAGCTTTAACTCAAGGTAAGGATTTTCGAAAAGTGTTCAAAGAAATTAAAGCTTATCTTCCTCAGCCCATGTAATGGATTTGTTTTCTAACCTTCTTCCTGATATGTCTATTCCCTGGTTGGAATGCCCAAACTTTTTGCAATAATTCCCTCATCAATATTTAAAAATAAAGTGCGTCTATTCTTAAAATATATTGTTTGTTGTTCTGATTCAAAGCTTTTGGCTAGCAACAATATTGAATCAAGGTCGAAATGGACCCATAGAAGTATTGCGTGCAAGACTTCGGTCCTAACTAAAAGATGTTAGAAAATTATATATTACGGAGCAATGGAACACATAAAATATTGCAGAAATATAAACACAGAAAACGCACAAAACAAGAGAGACACAGATATACGTGGTTCACCCAGTTTGGGCTACGTCCACCTCGAACAGCCATTCCTTCCTTTCTATTATCCAGAAAAATGAAGAGACACAACCTACAGCAAAGCCGCTGTAATATCCTCTGTTTTCTCTCACAGTCTCACCTCTCTGTTTCTCGCTCACACACATAGAATACACATATATCACAGCCTGAAATACAATGCCCTCATACAAAGAGAGGGGTTGCCTTCTAGGGCAAAAAACCCTAAACTAAACATAAGTTCTACCGTCAGATCATCTGCCTAATGAACGGCCCATATTGACTAGAAATTACTATACTTTTACAAGGCAAATTTATATATGTTTTTAGCTACGGGGGCGCTGCCCCCGAGCCCTCGCCGGGGGA